>JAEIGQ010000139.1:600000-873309 GCA_018904275.1 Lordiphosa clarofinis
ATTATGGTGACCTCACACAAGGTGGCTGACTTTGATGATCTGCTGCATCGCTATAATGTGACCCATCGCGTCTTGAACTACAATTTCCAAGAGCTAATAGATGCCAACTACCGCGATGTGGCGCCAGTAAGCACCTCGCCAGAGGAATTCAATTGGAAGCGTTATTTTGAACTGGAGAGCATTTACAAGTGGCTGGAGGATTTGCCCAGGCAAAAACCGGGTGTGGTTTCGCTCATTGACATGGGCCAGAGTACTCTGGGTGTGCCCATCAAGGGAGTAAGAATTGCCTTTGGACGGGAAAATTTGACCAGTGTCTTTGTGGAAAGTGGCATTCATGCTCGTGAATGGATTGCTCCTGCCACGGCCACATATTTCATCGATCAATTGCTCAACTCCCAAAATCCTACGGTTCAGGCCTTCGCCCGTTCTCAAAACTGGCTGATATTCCCCACCGTGAATCCCGACGGCTATCGCTACACCTTCCATGGAGATCGTATGTGGCGCAAGAATCGTAATCTCTTTGGTGTCTGCCATGGGGTGGACCTCAATCGTAACTTTCCCTTTAAATGGAATGTCACCGGAGCCAGTGGGGATCCTTGTCGTTATGATTATTCGGGTCCCTCAGCCGCAAGTGAAAAGGAAACGCAGCGCCTCATTGAATTTCTGGAGAGGAATGTGGAAGCGGAACGTATTAAAACATTTATTGCGCTCCATAGCTACTCGCAGCTAATAATGTTTCCCTATGGGCATAGTGCAGAGCGTGTAGAGAACTATGAGGATCTTCAGGAGATTGGCCAACTGGCCGCACAAAGTATCAAGGAGTTGAGCGGACGCATCTACAAAAGTGGCAGCATCTATGAGACCATCTATCCATCCAGTGGCGGGTCCAAGGATTGGGCTCATGGTCAACTCAAGATACCCATTACCTACTCCTACGAGCTGCGTGGCCCACCGGATAGCGAGGCAATGTTCATTTTGCCGGCCCAAGAGATTGAAGACACCGCGAGCGAGGCCTTTGCTTCGCTCCAAACGATCGTGAAGGAGGCTGGCAAACGTGGCTATTACCAATGAGCAGCAGCAGCAGCCGCTGCATCTGATGATGATAAATGTCGTCTGGCCTGGCAGTTCACATGAAAAACACATTACGCGCCAGCGTTTTCCTAATATTAAATAATGATGGCAAAATCATGACACAAAACCTCATAATAATGTTGGTAAATCAAAAAGCAAATATAGTCAGAAGACCTTAAAGTCGTCATAGAAATATGCAAGTATTACAGTTACAACGAGGCATTGTTATTGCACATTTGTGTGTGTGTGTGTGTGTTTGTAAGAATATACACTTTATGGGGGTACAACGGTTGGGTGATGAAGAAGGAAGAGGAGGAAACATTCTTTAAGTCACACAAATTGTTTGAGGCTTTCGATTGATTTTAACAGTAAGTAAGTAAGTGCCCTCGACTTGGCTCGAGGAACCCGTTTAAGATGGACTCAAAAAAGAAAATCCGATCCCGAATTCATAGTATCGTATACCATCCTGATTCTGACTTCAAATTTTAAATTCAATTCCATCTCGTTATTTTCCAAATTTTAAATCAAAATTCGTCCTTCCTGTTAACGGTTTTGTAGGGTGGAAACAGCACAAACTGACCGCCGAGGTCCGAGATCCGGTGCGTCCTAGTCTGCATCGAAAAGTTTGCCACTTTTAAAATGTAATAAAATAAGCTGTGTTTTTTGGGCCGGATTAAGTTCCTATCTTCCATAGTTTTGGCATTATCAATAGGTTAATAGGTCAATATCTATCAAAATGAAAGGTCCATTTAGTTCATAAAGTCGTAAACTGGTCAAAGTTGATATTAAAAAACAAGTCGGTTTTAAGAGCCATAATAAAGGCTCTAATTAGTCTATCACTCCCATTTCACACGATAATGTAATTCATAAAAGTTTTTAAAATCTTAACTCTATGCAAATCTATTGACCCGTCCAATATACAATCAGGTGTACCATTGCTATCTATCAAATCTTTATGAATTTATTATAAAATTTTAAAAATTTCGCAATTTTTTTCAATTGTTCGATCAACACCTCATATTGAGCCGCCTATTTACTCAACAGCATGACAAAGCTATCTGATATGAGAATTTTGCAAATTTTGCGATTTTTTTGCTTTTTGCTATACACTAATTTACCCGTCTACAGTCACCATCAATCAAATTGCTATAAAAATCCAAGATCATAAGTAATATTTGAAAACTTCGCGATGTTTTGCACCGTTGCACAGTGGTCCCAAATCCCAAAATCACGGCCAAAAGTCGAAAAACGTTTTTGAATTGGCTCAAAGTTTGTACTCGGGGGTTTTTGGGGTCGCTGATCACGAATCCGACGTCAAAAATTAGAAAAACAAAATGGCGGATAATTTCTTCAAAAACGCATTTGATTTGGCTTAAAGTTTGTTCTCGGGGTTGCAGATCACGAATCCGAATTTACAACTTAGAAAAACAAAATGGCGGACAATTTCTTCGGAAACGTACTTGATTTGGCTGAAACATCAGAAAACCCGTTAATCGATAATATCTCGATAACTGTTCGGCAGATTTTTTTCATGTCTATTTTCGTGCTCAGCGGGCCAAAATACTTTAGAAAAAGTTGGTTTGGTGAATTGGGGGAGAGTGTTGTCGAGCAGTGTATATTTGTAATGTCGCCACAATTGTCGCACAAAAATAATCACCGAGACTAAACCGGCAGCTATGGGCAGCTAATTTTTGACTATGTTTTGAAGAATTGTCTAAATAACAATTTCTTATTCGTTTGAGAGTGGGATCTGCTGGGAGTTTTGACTTATTGCTTTTTTAACACGATTTTTCAGAATGTAACCGGAAAAAAAACCTCTACTTTTATTAATGATTCACTATTTCATGCATTGTTAATAATAATTTTGAGCAATACTTTTAAATTGTAACTTATTTTCTAGAGTAGAATCCAAATCGGTTATTTTTTCGCGAATCTATACGCTTCCAAACGATGTGTTATTTTTGACACATGACGAATAAACGATGAGGCACGCTCGACGCTCACGAACGGAGTTCAAACCTGAGCCAGGTGGGGGCACTTTCTCCTTATTAACGGTCAGAATACAAACTAGATGTACCACTACAACTATTCCAATCATTAAAAGTCTATAGAAAATATTTTTTTTTCGACTTTTGGCCGTGTTTTTGGGATTTGGAACCACTGTGCGTTGTATCTAAATAAGAATCCTATGGCCTATGTCCTAGTCCAGGTTATCAACTAGCTGTGCGCCAAATTTAAACCGAGTCCGTTCATTTCGTACTCATTTTGCATTTTTCCTGATTCTTTAGACCAATTTATCTTCACCCCTCCATCTAACCGTCTTCATAATTTTCTAACTTATGCGAACATTTTCCAAATTCGGACGTACGATCTAAGCCAGGGGCGTCCGCAAAGGAATAGCGGGCGCGTATACGACTCACGAAAGCCATAAGCCTACATAAAGGAACAAAAAATTCATATGCGTGCTCTCCTCTCTTTCTTTCCTAGCTGAAGTTTTGTTGTTGTTGTCTCTCGCAAACTCTAACGCAACAACAAAGTTGCTTAGCGTAGTCGGCACTCGCCTCGCTCGCAGTGGGCCGAGCGCTGTTCGCTATTTACGGCGGCACACACAGAAATTTATTGTAGTTGTTCTTGCTAAAAATATATTTGGTCCATTAGTATTTCATTCCACGCGGCCGTAAGCTCAGTCTGGGCACCCCTGCACTGTGGGTCGAATCGCCGAATAATTGGCATAAAGTCGTGTGTTACAGATATCGAGTTAAAACTTGGTACTTTTGTTAAATATAACACCTATAATATTTCAACAAAATGTTAAGTTAATTTGACCACGCCTACCCCGACCGCCCTTATATGACAACATTGCGTATACGTGATCTAAAACAAAGTTTTGAGCGGAGCGGGCAAACAAACGTAACGTTTCACGAACCGTTCGCGAAAGCTACGAAACTATTCATATGTTTTGTTAGTATTTCGCTCTGTGCAAAGAAAGAAACGAAACGATTCAGAAACTTTTCGTTTCGTTTGTTTGCCCGCTCTGGTTTTGAGATCTGTGAAAAAAAAGTTAAAGAAAATAATTTATAGTCAAATTTCAAGCGTACATTCCCATAGTTGGCCAAGTATCCAGTTTTCAAAAGCAGTAGAGTTGCCATCCATACGTCCAGCAGCGTTGCATGACAGAGTTTAAGCTCATTTTCAAGTGTAAAGCACCGCAAAGGCCGCAAAAAGCCGCAAACAGGATAATTATAATCTTTTAATACACACTTTCTACTTTATTTTGACATACATAACAAGTTAGTTTTGCTCCACAGAAGACTTGCACTTTGGTTAAGTTTTCTCTGTTTAGGGACAACACGAAACAATACACTTTAAAGCAACATATTGAATATTATCAAGAAATGCTTCCATTTATTCATTCTAAATACCCTGGTCTTTATTTTTCATAATTTGCTAAAAAATTTTGTGCATCTTTACACGACGTGCAAGCCCTCAAAGTTAACGAATAGTTGACGCCAATTTTATCGCAACAATCACTGCACTCAACACCTGACTTCGATAATCGAAAACAATTTCAGGGTTGCCAAACAATCAAAAATATTATTCGATTACACAGGCCAACAAAATGACCATCTTTGTGAGGTGCAGCCCTGTTGATTTAAAAATATGATAAGTTTATGTTTACTGATTCCTAAACTGGTTTCGGTTTCGTTCCATCAGCTCTTGTTTCCAAGATATAGCGGAAAAACGAAAATCTTGCATTTTCGCCATTCTATGATTTATTTAATTATTTGTACATAGACTATGTAGTTTTAAGGTGTATTATAAAGAATGAGTTTTGTTTCCATGAAATTTTGGATTCTATGCCAATTATTTGGCGATTCGACCCACGCATGTACAATTGTCATCTATAAAATCTTCATGATAACAAATTTGCAAATTTTACGATTTTATTCATTTTTTATCACTGTAAAATTTTCTGTTTCGTTTCCAGTAGAGCGTCAGACAACCTTATACTTACCCGTCAATTCGCAGGAAAACTGTTGGCGGTAAATTCCACCGATTCTGTGATTAAAATGCTCCAACCAATTATCGTCTGTTGAACTTACCGTCAGGTACATTAAAAGTGGCATATCACATAACGTAACGATTACGGTAGCACAGCAGATTTCAACCAGAAATGACGATGCTACTGCAAGCCGCAGTTTCAAAAACAACAACAAAACGCAACCCTAAAATCACGTTAGATTTACGATTAGTATGGGTTACTTATGCCAAAAATACCGTAAGCAAAACAAGAACAAAATACATGTAAAAACATTTCGTAGAAAAACAAAAACAGTTTTACATATATTCAGGCATGTTCTCAATTCCTCTACGGTTTACAGTTTCGAATGAATTTGCTCTCTTTTTACATTTTACAAACCACCGGTCCAAGCGAAATCGGAACTAGTTAGTTAAAAGAGAAACTACTAATCCAAGCAAAACGATCGAATATGGAATAGTTGAAAATGACAGAGGCCGACTTTTTCGATTTTCGAATTTTTACTTTCTCGGGGGAATTCAACCTCGCTTAAACGAGAGATCTTGTAACTCTCAAGTTTAAATTCCATACTCGACCAATACGAAAGAAGAGTTTTGGTGTTTTTAATGGGCCTTTCACAAATATTTCCTAAAAGTTGTCTTAAAAAGATTTTCCATTTTGAAATCTTTTGTAATTTTAAAAAACTTGTTTTGTGATTTGTAATGATTTATGTTTTATTGAATCTAATTAAAGTTTTTGGTATTTTAAAGATCTTACAACATATTTTAGATTTTTTAGAATTATTTGGCATTTCAATTGAATGTGCTTAATAATTTTTAACTAAAGTGAAATATTTGCCACGAAATAGTAGTGGTATTCCTGAAAGTTGATTTGCTTTTGATTTGCTTTCGTGAAAGCAAAAGCAAAGCAGTTGGTGGCAGGGATGCAAACCACTTGAAAATAAGTAGTGGTTCGGTTCAGTGGTTCACACAGTTTTCGAACCGCCGGTTCGGTTCATTGCATGGTTTTTGGGGCTTACTGAACCGCGGTTTCGGTTCGGTTCGGTTCAATTAACTAAAGAAACATATTTGTGATACAAGTACTCGGATTATTCATTAACAAAGACTACGGTTTTCAGTTAATCGGGCTTGTACAAAATTACGAATTTGAAATCCTAAAACTTTACATATCAAGTGACGAAAACAACTTTGGTCACTTGATATTGTTTAGAAACTTTGACGGTTTAAAATCGACTACTGAAAGCCAAGCGGATCAAAACTGTCAAATAATTACAATTTTTTTTGATCTCATCAAGTAATCTCTGACATATTAGGCACTTCACATATAAACTTAAACAATTTTAATTCGAAATCCATAAGTTCATTCGGAAACCGACTTCGATCTGGGAACACACCCTATTAAACAATAAACATTTATTTTTTATTAAATTCTAAATTTGCTTTGATAGATGAGACTGGTTCTTTTCATGAAGACATTTCCATTTCAATAGTTTTATTATACTTGTATATTTGATTTTCAAAACAACAGGGAATAATATAGATTTTAAAACACCTAAATTAACTTCAATATAATGGAATTTTAGATAAGACCTAATAATAATATATCTTTTAGTATATTTTCATCGATATTGAAAGACTTAAGAGCGTCTGACAAAACAATCGCCTATGTGGAAAATGTTAATTCTACTGACACTTGTGTGGGTGGAACTGCTAAGACTATTCGAGCTGTAAATATTCCAAAATTTAATATTCTTAGGTAAACGCTAACAATCGATATTGTACTTTTTCATGGAATTGAATCCGTATTACTGAGTTGTTTGGCAAGTATTTTCAACTCGATTTACTTATCGAGTTCAAAGAATTATCTAAATAATATTATTAACATTAAAGGAGATTTAGCTACCTTTTTCCTTCTTCTGATAGCAAGTTTGATTCCAGGAATCTAAGCAATCGAATTCAAAAACAGGCGGAGCACTTTTTTCCAAAGAGTTGACAATTACTGAGCTATGTCGTCCTCCCTTTTCTTCAACATGAATTTTGCAGGCCTGCCACCCATAGAAATACTCATACTCATTTTCTGTTTCAAGCCAATCTCAATTAAAGATAAAAAATTTACTTTTGAGTTTAAACTTTAAAGTAAGTTTACCCCCAACTGAAAATACAATCAAGACTTGGCTTATTACAATCTTGGGTCCTTACCAAATTAAATAAGGTTGATGTTCTTAGTTTTCTTACAACTCTGCTTTTCAACTCTGCTTTTCCAAGTATTTTCGCAAAATTGTAAAGCTAATTGCTGATTTTTCTTACTATTCGCAAGTAACTCAATACATAGCTGAAGTGAACCGAACCGAACCATTTTAATTTTCGGTTTTTGGTTCGGTTCAGCATTTTTGAAAACACACCGGTTCGGTTTACGGTTCGGTTCCCGAGCGAAAAAAGCGGTTCGGTTCGGTTCAAAACCGGTTCGGTTCAGAACCGGTTTGCATCCCTGCTTAACTTACAATCGTTTTCAATTCAAAAATCTCCAAATAAATATCTTTTACAAAAACTTGGCTCATTGAAAACGATTTCTAAACATTTCATATTCATAGCAATAAAATGAATTTATATCAAAAAGTTTTCTACAAATACTTCTAGCTCGAAAAGGCAAAAGTTATATTCAACTCCTACACAAATGCCAAAGCTTTTGCCTCAACCTAACAATCTGTGTCAAGTGGCAGCCAAGTTGAGGCTTCTTTCTCATCTCTTTACCTCAAGCACTCGGCATTCTTTTTTGTCGTTTCGCAAAAGTTTAACATTGCTAAAGTTTTTATGTTAATATGCAAACTATAAACTACTTTTTTTATTAATGAAAATCATCAAATTTTTGGGCACACTGGTCATTTTGTATGGAGCAGCTGTGATCAGCTGTTTTGCGAAATCAAATCGAAAGCAAATCAAAAGCAAATCACTTTCAGGAATACCACTAGTAACCCACCAAAACGGAAGCAAATGCTAAAATTCTCCCATAATGTAATTAAAAACGTTTTATCGCAAAACCCCTAGGTATTTACCTAAGGAAGTGTATTAAAACCCGCGACGCTACACAATTAAATGCATTTCTGTTTCTTGGACACACAGAACCCCAGTCAAGTTATGAACCTGCATGTGAGGCATGTTGCAAACACACACAACCAAACGCAGCAACACAATGCTAGCAGCATCGACATGGCAGACTTGTTGACGGCATTCGCAACTTTTTCTGTTGTGGTGGTTGTTGTTGTTGTTGTTTTTGCTGCTTATTCCATTTTAATATATAGTAGTTAGCATTATTATTGCTGTCTATATGAAGGCGAATTGCAACCACACATGTCAGAGTTAGAGTCTAGCTGGAGCTAATAATGTTGCCAAGAGATGTTGCTGCCGATATATTGATGTTGCCCATAATCACGATCTAATTTATTTACAAATTTGTGTTGAAATCAGACATTCAAAGTCGTGTTGGAAAAGGTTCTGTATGATTTATGAGAGCGTTGAAATGCCAAGCAAAATCACACAAAAAAAACAAACTTGAACACAAATTTCTCACAGTCCAAGCACCATGGAGAAGTATTTTATGTAACCCTAATTGATTGGACCAAGAGGAACCAGGAACCGCTTTGGAGTCAAGCTAATTTAGATTTATTGTGCAAATCGCAACTTGATGCGTGATGCCGCCAAGTCGAAGTCACCTCATCCACCGCCTTCGCCTCATGCTCCTTCACTCGGATGAAGTGTTAGATATGGCCATTTGTCATCGGGAGAGGATCGTGTAGTGCAGCTGCAATTTCAGTTTTCTTCCAAATGGGCGCACGATGTAGGTAAAAGCAAAGCCTTCAGTTGAATTGCGCTTTGGGTCCTCCTTCTCCTCCCAGGGTTATAATCTAGAAAATGTTGATAAATTCGCATGATTGTTGTTGCTTTTATTGCTGTTGGGTCAAGTTCCAAATAAACATATCAACCATAAGTAAACCATAAGAGTTATCAGTGGACACTGGACACGCAAACCGAAGGACAAACTCATAAATCAGCGGGCGGCTGTTTTCCCCTAAAAACAAAAAATGAAATAAAAATGCCAACAAAATTTAAGCAGTTTTAATCGCTGATTTCCGCTTCATAAGAAATGTCAAGACAATTGCAGCTTGCCAAGCCGAACGTGTTTTACCCTTTTGTGTCGCTTTATTATTGCCAGCTTAGGAATTGTTGCTACTTTACACAATTTGAAGAGCTTGTCAAACTCATAGAATTTCAGGGGGAAATGCAGGCCTGCTAGAACATCATATTCCATGTGTCAAACAGTGAATGAAAACCAAAAAGGTTTTATTACGGGCAGAGATTAAAACCGTAACCGAAACCGTAACCCGTAACCGCTAAAAACACTTTAAAATGCGAAACCGAAACCGTAACCGTAACCGAAAAATTTTTTTTTTTTATAACCGTAACCGTATAACCTTTATTTACATAACCGGTTATCAGTACCGTAACCGAAACAAATATACGGGTTTATTTCGGTTTTTCCTCTACTAGTAAAAATTTCAATTAGATGTACATATGGACAATGAACATTTTTCATACATATGAGTTTATTCACTTATATTGTCTGCTTATTTATTATGCGCCGTACCGTCGCCAATAGACTGGCATAGCTACGAAGTGCCTGGAAAGTGTCATATATACATTGGTACTAAACAGTCATATAGCATTGAGGAGGAAGAAAATTTTGTTGAGCCTATTTTGTAAACAAACAACAGCTGACTCTTTTGGCGATTTTCTGGTCACACTATATTGTCCAGGGCTCTGGAAATTTTCAAACAATTTATGCTCCGACAAAATTGTCCGCGTCGGTGTGCCTAGCTTAATAAATCAATGACATATGGGCATTTCCACAGAAAGGTCCACCAAGATCGACAAAATATTTTTTTTTTAAATGATTTTTCTGAATACTTAAGATAAGTCAATTTCATTGTTAGCTTTTTTTAATATGTCGCGTGATAAATGTCGCGTTCTTCATAATATTAAAGCTTATTAAAACAAAGCTAATGTAAATAACTGAATATCATTGCACTCAATAAAAGCTGCATCAATCCCCTTTATTTTAGAGTTAACAGCTTTAAAATTTTTGTTCACTATTCCCAGATTTATGAATATTACTAGATGCAGTCAAAAACGACTTCCATTTTTGTCGCGTGATAAATCACATAACTTTTTCAATTTATATTTTAATCGACAAATCGACTGAACCTATCTTTTGCACTAAATATTCTGCTACCAAAACTCTACCAAAAAATAAAAACAACAAACTGAAACATTTTTGTTTTCAATATTTTTTTGCACTTTAAAGTCGTACAAATGTCGCGTTCGCGACTGTGGAAATGCCCATATGTGAGAGCTGAATAGTTATTAAAATAAATGACATCCAATGTGGAAAAGAAATTAAAGTAAGTGCAATAATTACACACATACATACATACATGCAGAGCATGTAATATGGGTGTATGTGTGAAATATCACACGCACGCAATGCGTTTTGCGCCAAAATTTGTGAGATGACGCGCTTTAAACGGAATTGAACATTTTTTTTTTGGTTTTGCGCAAGTTTTTCGAATTATACATATGTTTGTATGTATATGTTTTATGAATTATAATAATGTGCAGTAGACGCGTATATGATCACGGTATCACGTGCAAAAAAAAAATCAGAAAATGATACAGTTCTACACAGAGAAAAATATCCCGTTCTAAAATTGTAACCAAATGGTCATGATTGTGGTCTGTTTTTTCCGTTCATAAAACATGAACGGTAGTCATGAAATGCGAAAAAGTGTTCATGAAAATATAAATATTTTAGCTATTTTATGATTTCAGTGCTTATTAACATTTATTTATATCATAGGACCAGAGTGCATTGTAAAAAATAAAGACAATGTTAAAAATACTTTTAAAAAATTAAAATTTAAAAAAAAAACAGGACACGACGGGGATTTGAAACCAGGACTTCGGCGTGCTAAGCGAATGCCTTTCCGCTGAGCCACAGGGCTTGGATCTGTCCGGCAGTCTCAATGCTTACTTAAGCACTTCATTCTGAAAGCATTCATTTCTTAATTTGATTTTGTCGCTGCCTCGCGCGTGAGCTGGATGGTCGTGTGAGTTAAAATGACGTCGTCCGTTCAGTCTCTTCGAGGTCCTGAGTTCAAGTCCCAGACTAGGTGAAGCAAAAAAATTTTCAAATTAATAATTCTAATAAAATTTAGCTACAGCTTAGAAAAGGTTGTCGGTTGCAACGCTGTGGGTGTGGTGTGGTCTGTGGGTTGGTCGTCTCTTCCTTCCTTCCGTGCCCTTCCCGAGTAACCAACCAACCACCCTAGAGGGAGGCGACTTCCACATTCACCTAACTATGGTTAATTTTTTTTTTCTGAAAGCGAGAACAAAATGTTCTTGAAACGAGCACAAAATGTTTATAACACAAGCCCTAACCGTTCATGTGTGAGAACAAAATGTTCATGGCATATTGTGAACGAATGTTCATGAATATCGAAAAAGCGTGCTTAGCAGACTATCGTCAACAAAAGTTCATGATTTCGTTACAATTCGAACGGATATTTTTCTCTGTGTAGTTTACAACAATCTCTCTTCATTTAATATGTTTCTAAACCAAAACAGATTGCTAAGCAAGGTAAAAATATGGGAATGGTGGAAAAGAAATTCAAACATATTTCTCGATCTTTTTGAATTATCAAAAGTTTTGCTAGTAGTACCACCAACGCAAGTAAGGGTTGAGGTTTTATTTTCAGGAGTAAAATTTGTAATGGTGCTAACTTGGACAGTCAAACTCTAAATGATATTATGCTACTTATGTAGATGTCATTACAATCTCGTTTAAGATGTCAATTCTGATAATAACAATTCGTTACATTAAGGTACATAACGACAAATAGTATATAAGTTGACCAATGTACATATCTACTTTACTAAACTTTACACGATGCTTTTCTGAATGAAGTAGTTTATCTTTTAATTTAAATTTAAAAAAAGGCGACAATAAAGGTGGAAATTATGTATAAGAAATTTGAACTTAGTAAATTTAATCAATAAATGAGAATATAAATGGGGCTGCTTTTGTTTGCATTGTGTGTACATATGTATGTCAAAGTGATATTTTATACTTATAACCGTAACCCTAACCCAAACCCGAAACAGAATTAGGATAATAACCGTAACCAGTACCGTAACCGATATCCCAAAACCGTAATATAACCGTAACCGGAAAAAACCAATCACCCAAAAAAAAAACCGTAACCCAAACCGTTATTCGTTCGGGTTTTAATCTCTGATTACGGGAACTAATTTTCCGACCGATCCTTCTTATGGCAGCTATAAGCTAAAGTCATTCGATTTGGATACAACTTATCAGAAGCATTTAATACTGATAAAAGTCAATTTTGGGTACAATAGCATTGGAAACAAACCAGTTTTTCTTACTAGGATCTATTTTTGAGCTCAGCTTTTGCTATATTTGGATAAATGTATATGGAATTATATAAAACCATTGGAAACTCGTAAATACGAGGTTTGGGGAAGTTCGCGTAGAAGACAAACAAGTATTTCTCAATAAAACTATGAGAGCTATGTGCTATAATCATCCGATCCGGCCGGTGCCGACGAATGTGCGTATCGTATTTCGGTTTCGGGTACGTACCGAAACTTATGTTTCAGAAAAAGGTTCTGTTTTGTTTTTAATATTATTTCGGCATTCGGTATATACCCTTAAAACATAAAGGAAGATGGGTCTCTGGTTTTGCGATCATACAATTTTTTAGCGATGACTTAATAATTATAATTAAAAAAACGAAAGGTTTTGCGCTTACTTGCCCTTCTCAAGGGCAAATATGGAATTTTGTCGAGTTTTCATCTTGCGGAAACACGGATCTAATTGAATTGTCCTGTTTCTTTTCATACAAATGCATGCAGGAATCCACTTAGCCTCCACTTTTCTGAACCGAACCCGTAGTACCAGTTCGGTTTGGGTTTTCGGCTCAATCTTACCGGACCTTATAAATTTTAGACCTCCCAAACCTGGACCCAAACCGGACCTCTTCTGCTTAAAAAAGGTTTTTTTTTCATTTTTGACTTGTGAAAATAAATCATAATTTTTTTCGTAACGCCAAAAGTAAGTATAAAGGAAACATCTATGGTCAATTGTCTTTTTGATAGAAATATGAATTTAAAAAAAAAATGATCTTTTGGTTATGTGACGTCAACAAAAAAAAGGTAGATTAGGAGGGTTGTGAGCCACTTTGCCAAAGAGTCGGTTTTGACTTCCAAAGAGAATGAAATTAAAACAAAGGAAAAACTCTCCAATGAAGTAAAAAAAAAAACATTAAAAAGTACAAACAAAAGAACAGCTACCAGCAAAAAGTGCTCTCATATAAAAGAAAACAATCCCGCTGCCGTCAATCTATTTTCACTTTCCATTAATATGTCTTAGTTCAGAATATGAGAACAAATTTTAATTTTTTCATTTAATAAAGAATAATGGCTTAAACGGGGGTGCCACAGAAATCTCTAGAGATTTTGCCGACGGTTGGTTTGTAAATCTCTCAAAAAATTCGTCGGTGCCACAGAACTTCGAGAGATTTCATTTTCCTATTAGAAAATCTAGTTAGAACAGCAGATGCTCCAATTGAAGTTCCATCTCTAAAAACCGGGCTGAATTTCTCGACAAAAAATTTCCCTTTTTTTAGTTATGGTTTAATTTTATGTTGCACTCAAATTTTTTGATTAGGTAATATGTTTAAAAATGCATTTTTAAAATATAATTCAAATTTCATTCATATTCTCCATATATATAATGCAAAAATTAAAAATTTCTTGGCGCCAAACATGAGGTATAAATCGCAGCCCTTAATCCGCTGATTGTCAAGTAGATGGCGCTTAACATTGATAGGTGGAGCCACTTAAAAAGCACAAAACTCCTAACAACACACGGGAGGTTTGAAACCAACCAAATGAAATTTCTGTGGCACCTAAGAATTGAAATTGGGTAGGAATTTGGTTGGAAGAGGTTTCTGTGGCACCCCCGAAAATGACGAATTTAAAACTTTTAAATGGGTGGCTCACAACCCCCCACAAATTTTCGAAATGTTCAAAAATTACATTTTTTTTTCAATATTAAATGAAAAACCCCCAAAACTTTGTTTTATAAAACTAATGATGAGGAAAGTTTTGTGCATCTTTTAACTCAAATACAAAATTTACAGAACGAAAAAATTTTGATTTTTGGCGAATTAATGTTCGAAAACCAAAACTATGATCATAACCCCCAGCTCTCCCCTACTTTTTTGTTTTACGGTCATCATGACATTATAATGAGGATCTAAGAATAAAGGATAGGATGAATTAAATAAAATTTGATACAATACAATTTTTCCAAAATCGGAATTGAATTGATTTTAAATTAACTCACTTACAAAAAAATATTGAATTAATTTTGTGTAAATTCAAATGAATTTGAAATTTTCTATGTTTATTTATTTGATTTAAAATAGAATGGATTTAACCAACTTACGTAAAAGTCCCCCAAAACTAACTACCAGCTGAGCAGAACCGAAACTATACCGGTACAACGTTTAGGTTATTTTCGGTCTTTTCGGTTCCAAGAATATCGGTTCTCGGATACCGATTTAAAATATCGGTTCCGGTTCTGGTTCTGAGTTTTAATTGGTTATTTTTGGAACACGGTTCCGGTTTGATTCTCTCGTTAAGATAGCTTTAAAACTGACAGAGTAAACGGACAGACGGACATGGCTATATTATATATCGGCTCTTAGTGCTGATTAGGAAGAAATATACTTTATGTGGTCGGAGATGCTGTCTTCTTTGGACAAAGATCTTTTAAGAATCGGTAGGTTTATATAAAACACTTAGATAAAACAAAAAGCAAGAAAAGACAAATTGTAAAAATGATAAGGTTATGAAATAAGTTTTCATTTGCATCCCAAGTGCAATTCGACGAAACTTACATTATTATGGATTGTTATATCTATATAAGCCTGGAAAACTGGATGCGTGTTTGGCTTAAAACACAAAGATCAACATATTTGATATTTATCAAAAAAGTGCCCTGAAAATGTTTCAACGATTAGAACCTAAACAGGTACCAACCTTAAAGCTAACATATAAACGGTGCATTTGGAAGGATTATTAAGTTGGTTAATCAAAACGAAGCTATGTAGATTGTACCGGGCCACGAATGTTTTTTCGATTTGCAACAGTAAAATAGAATATATGATCAAAATAAAGTAACCTATCACCGATTCCAAATGTGTGACACATTGGTCTACGACTAATCCACAGACTCCTTGGAATGTGTTAAAAGCCATCTGCACACGAGAATTAACTTTGTTTTTGTTTTATTGAATTAAACTTTTGTGTTTTATTCCTCACGGTTGTATTCCTCGGTTTTATGGGGCAACCACTTTGCTGTGTTGCTCTTTCATTTATTTATTTTGTTTACACAGTAAAACTAAGTTTACAAAACTTTCGCCTCGGACAGATCATCCAGTGGCTTGCTGGGTGGCGGGATCTTGTACTCCGTCTCTGGTGTTTCATAGGTCTTCTCCTCCTTGGGCTCCACCACCGACACATTGTCGGGCAAGGGCTTCTTGGGTCCAATCTTGTTCTTGGGATCATAGGGCAACATAATTTTGACCTTGATGCCCAGCACACCTTGACGCAGCAGCACGTGACGGGTGGCTGTCTCCACATAATCGTTGCATGGATCACCGGAATGAATCATCAGACCATCAACGAACTTCATGGACTTGGCACGCTGACCACGCAGCTTGCCGGAGACAACAACCTCGCAGCCCTTGGCGCCCGACTCCATGATGAAGCGGAGCACACCATAGCAGGCACGACGCACAGCAAGACCACCGGTCAGCTTGTAGCGCAGCGACTCGGCCTGGGCAATGGCGCACAAGCCGCGAGTGGCCACCTTCTCGGCGTACAGCTCGATGCGGCCGCTCTCGAAGTTGAAACGCTTCTGGACCATGGCGGTCAATTCACGAATGCGACGACCCTTCTCGCCCAACACCTGCTGGGTCTTGGTAGCCATGATGATGATCTCAGTGCGAGAGGGCGTCACACGCACCTCCACGCCGGAGTAGCCATCCTCGGCAAGCTCGCGAGTGAGAAACTCGTTCAACTCCGCCTTGAAGATGCCGTCGGAGACGAACTGCAAGATAAAGAAAATGATTAGGAGTGGCCACAGTAGTTCAATTAACATCAACAATTAATTCATGCTTTGTTGTTGTTCTCTTGAAGGGGGCTCCATGCTGCCCCGCTGCGGCAGCGGACGCTCGCGGTTTGAGGTTAATTCAGACTCTGCTGACTTCTCATTCGATTTTCTGTGCATTTTCACACAACTTAAGTTCCGGCACACACAGCTGACCATGGAGCACACCTTTTCACATTTTTCTATGCATTTTGTGTTTAATTACCTTGCGTTTCTTCGAAATGGTTAGATTCATATTCATTTCATACAACTCGCACGGAACGTGGTCAAAAAGAAAGAAAGACAGCGCGCTGCTTTGCCGATAACATGGCTGTCAAATTGAGCACTGCTTTGCCGACGCAGCGTTGCCTTGACGATAAGTTCCAGGGATGACAAATTACATATCGATAGTTGGCGCGCACAATGGTCACACTTACGTTATTGATAATTAAATTTGGCTCATCCGTTATTTTTAAAATCTGTTACGTTTATACGTATACGCAGTTGGTGATAAAGATAGAATTTTAGAGATGGCCTGAATTTCATATAACAATTAAAGTTGTTATAGAAAAAGTAAGCCCGAAATATTAATACCAAAGCGAATTAAAACGGAACAGTATACAAAAAAAAAAGGAACAGATTAAAACTTAGGAAAAAAAACCGGGACCAGAACTGATAATTTTTATTTTTTATGTACAGGTATACTAGATTTAATATTTTTGGAACCGAAAACGACTTAAACATTTTACCGGCACAGTTTCGAGCATTTAGTTTTGCTAGCCTTTTACTTACATTAACTAAGTGGCGAATTCCTATGTGTCATTTTTTGCGGGTTCCATACTATTTTACCATAATATTATAATCTGAACAGAAAATTACTTGACTGAATTTTATCAATTTCTCTTCTGTCCTAATAATAAAAAAAGCAGCTCAGTTTCTTTAATGCTGTCAAAAACAAACAATTTTGTGAATATAAATAGCGTTTTAGTTTAAAGTTCTTAAAGGATTTCAACCAGCGAAAAAAAATATTTTAAATTCTAATTAATCAGTAAATTTCTAAGGCAGAAGAAGCATTTGAGGAAACATGAGTTTCGGTGCGTTCCAGAACCGATACCACAACCGAAATGCCACTTGTTCTAAAGATTTGGAAAATCATTTTGACAGGAATCACCTTGATGTGTCGTTTTCGAGCCCTTTTGATGATTAAAAAGAGATTAGCTTTATGTGCGACTTAAGGAGGACTCGAAAATGACTCAATCAAATGCTCAAAATGTGATTCATTTAAAAACGACTCAAAAATGACTCGCAAATGACTTGAAAACGACTCGAAACTGATTACAAAAACGTTATAAGTAGTGACCCTTTATGAAGTGTCGCGGCTGGGGAACCATTTTCTCCCGACCAAAGTATGACTTATAATTAGAAAACGAGCGCAATTATGACAATTTTAATCTGATAGAGAACTCGAAAGAGACTCGAATGTAATCAAATATTTCAAAAAATGTTTGCTGGGTAGTTTCTCTAAAGGCACCTAAAAACTTCTTTAGAAAATATCGTTAATAAGGTTCTTTGGCTAAAATCGAAAAGTATGCACGATTCCAAGAGTTGGGATATTTTAATTTAAGGACTTACAATCAGGTTTGTTTCCGTAGATGTTTCCGTTTTCGAAAAACGATCAACTTATTCGGTTTCAAAAGTTAACCATAGATATATAGAGCATAACTCGTCGGAGCATATGCTTCGACAGGGGAATGGATGGTTTGCGCCTCTCAAAAAACAACTCCAGCCCCACAACATCACCCTCAGTGGAAATGCTATTATATTCCAAATAGGTAAAAAAAGGCAAGATTGAGCGAAATGCGCGTATACAAACATTTAAACTACTAAACAAGGTAGGGGCTGAGTTCTGCAATACTGACACCAAACAACAAACCATAGCATACGGTTAAGCAACTGTCCCAGAAGCACGGTCAACGATTTATTATGTTCACTTTGCTATTTGAAGGAGCTAAAGAAAATGCAGCACTTTATCGCCCTATTATTTTAAGAAGAAAGTTTTCGCGGCTGCAGATGGAGTCATGGGTTGGAAAAACTTGGTCTGTTATATTGGGGATGCTATTCTATATAGGAAGAAAATATTAAATGAAGATTTTTAATATAATTTAAGATAAATTAGCTTAAGGTATATTTTATTAATTGCAAGTAAAGTTTCAGTTTGTATCAAGTAATGTTTAATGTTTCAATGTTCAAAAAAGCTGACGGCTCTAAGCCAATATTTTAAACTTGTACTATATATTTTGTTGTCAGAGACTCCGGTATCCGGAGCAGAACAACTTTTTCGGGTTCGAGCCTGAACCGGAGCGAAAAAATTTGAAAAGGGGTTCTCGCTCTAATCACTGTGATTTGCTATGCGGAATTTTCCTATCTCAATACGGACTATTGATGAAAAATTGATCAGAAATAGAAGTTGATCAGAAATTGATCAGAAATAGAAGTTGATCAGAAATTGATCAAAAATAGAACTTAACCATTATATTAAATCATAAATAACACAGTGTTACAGCCAAAATATACTTCGAAATGACCTAGCACACGCTGTAGAGCAGGTCGAGTATAGCATTTCCTCATACTTGGTTTTCCCTAACACCCCCAAAATCTGAAGTTATGGCCCAAAACCGCTTTTTGCTTTTTACCTCACTTAAATAGATATATCCCGCGAATGGACCGTCTGATGCTCATAACCTTATCAATTCCGATAGCCACGGAGAGATCTAAAACATTATAATCAAGGTTTGACTAATTTAACGCGATGGCTGAGAAATGCGGCTTACAGATCTGCATTTCAACTTTTTGAGAAATTTGTACTTTGACCATCACTGGTTTAACTATTTTATTCTATGCTATTTTTCTTATAACTTATTATAAAAGCCCATTTAATTCTCCGTCGAACGGTGTGTCCCAAGAATTTGGATACCGTTTGACGAAGTTATTCGCGCATTTCTAAGTACACCTCGACAATCTAGTATTTTTTTTAGTGTGCTAACATATTTATTTTTGCTTTCACATAATTGCCCCTAAAAGTAAACTCAGTTTTGATTTGCGCCAGAGTCAAATAATATTTTTAAGTACTTAAAATGCAAATATATATAAACTTCCATGTATCAAAATTTTTTCGCAAATATTAACGGTCTCTGAATACTGTTATCTAGCTTAAAAATAAATTGAGCTATACTGAGTAGATGTGGGCTGCAAGTGGTTGTTATTATTTTTTAATGAGCTGAAATTTGCATATTAAACAAAAGAGCCGTGACAGCAAGAATCGTATACTGGTAGGCACGGTTAAGGCTGTGAAAAGCAGATTGCCTCGTGGCGCAAGCCTTGGCCACGCCTGACATATCTGGTCTAACAGAGAATTTAGCAGCGGGTTCTATTTAATGATAAGCCCCATGATAGAAATTACTTTTCAAGTCCACAAACAAGGCCCAATGATAACTGTCTAACCACGATTGTAGAGAACCGCAAAAATACCATGGATGACCAATGATGAAGAATATAAAAACCACTATAACAGGATGGACGAACCATTAAATACCAAACAAAAACCAAAGTGGACCGCGCCAAGTAAAAATGAGCAGAAAGTGACATCAGTTTGCACTAACAGCGATGGGTAAGATAGCACGCTCGGCCGCGACGCTCGGCCCGTTATCCGTCTAAAAACTCAGCAAAAAATTGTGAATTGGCCGATTTGAAGGAGTTAAAAACAAATAAATCGAAGAGTGTCAGCCCGATAAGCTCACAGCGCAGCAGAGTATAGGCGACTTTAACTCGCTTATAGTATATAGTATTTATTTTCAATGGTTGACAAAATGTATTCAACAGTTTTCTTTTTAAAAGTAAAGATGTTAATAATATTTCGCCAGTCTTCAGCAATTTAGCAGGAATTTTACCAGTACCAGCTTTTTGGTCCGAAATTTATACCACATATGCCTGACGATCTCGGCCACTGCGCTTCTGTTCCGTGCGAGCTAGCGACAGTGGTTCGTCCATCCTGTTATAGTGGTTTTTATATTCTTATTAATATTATTTGAATCTGGCGCCAAATCAAAACTAAGTTTACTTTTAGGGGCAATTATGTGAAATCAAAAATAAATATGTTAGCACACTAAAAAAAAATACTAGATTGTCGATGTGTACCAGAAAATCGCGCATAACTTCGTAAAACGGGACCAACATTGGGACAACAACCGTTCGACGGAGAATAAATGGGCTTTATTACAAACTTTAAGGAAAAACGCAAGAATAAAATAGTCAAACCAGTGATGGTCAAAGTACAAATTTCTCAAAAAAGTTGAAAAGCCAGATCGTAAGCCGCATTTCTCAGCCATCGCGTAAATTAGTCAAACCATTGATTATAATGTTTTAGATCTCTCTCGTGGCTATCGGAATTGATAAGGTTATGAGCAATCAGACGGTCCATTCGCGGGATATACATTTAAGTGAGGTAAAAAAAAGCGGTTTTTGGGCCATAACTCAGATTTTGGGGGTGTTAGGAGAAAACCAAGTATGAGGAAATGCTATACTCGACCTGCCCAACAATATGTACTGGGTATCGTGAAAAGTATGTGCAGATTTTTTTTTTTTGTAACACTGTGTAATCATCATCATTAAATAATCATCGAATTAATTTTACGTACGTAATACGGGACTGATTCGACTTAATCAGGGGTGTCCTCGAAATCTCTAGTGATTTTAAACTTGTACCTTTTTATTTGTAAAGTCACACGCTTTTAGATCATAACGAAGGGAAACACTATGCAGAAAATAAGGTGTAGTAGGCGGTTTCAAATCTCTCAACTTTTGTATTCTCCCCTTGTTTCACTGGCATCCGCAGGATGAAGTCATTCTTCATAGCGTTTAGTGTTTTGATCTTTGTTAAAGAAAGTTACAATGCAGGAATATATCTTATGTTTGAGACCTGCAAACTAGCTTTATTGTGCCAGGACTACCAGAAGAGTCCAATCAGCTGTTTACTGTTTACGTTAATGTGACCGTTTATTCATCAGTGGAACAAGGAAACATCCATTTTTCGAGAATGCGATATGGAATAAGCGAATTTTAATCTAGCAGCCAGTTAGCCTGGTAAAAAGTCAAACAGCTTTCTTTTGAAATGATAACACTAATACAAAAACATCTGCAGATTTCTGAGAAACAAACTAACAAATTTACGAACATTTACAAAAACGAGATAGGCAAGGCTAACTTCGTCCGTGCCGAAGTTTTTATACACTTGAAATCGCTTGTCTCAACGGTTAGCGACTTTGACCAAACTTCAGATCAGCTTAAAAACATTTAACGTTACCCATGACCGTGATTGAAAGCGGTAATATTGAGGAAAAAACAGTTTTTCTCATTAAAATTATTTTTTCGACCGATCATTTGTATGGCAGCTACAAGAAGTAGTCATCCGATCCGGTCGGTTCCGACATATTAGCAGCGTGCAGAGAAAAGAAGACATTTTCAGCTCGCTAGCTTCAATAGTGAGGGACTAGTTCGCGTAGAAACAGACAGACGGACAGACGGACGGACGGACAGACGGACGGACAAAGCTTAATCGACTCAGCTCGTCACGCTGATCAAGAATATATATACTTTATGTGGTCGGAGATGATTCCTTCTATGCGTTGCAAACTTCTGGGCAAAATTATAATATACTTTTCAAGTGTATAAAAAGGGTGTTTATTGGAAGACGCAGAACCATGTTGCAGTTTCTGGGGTTTCAATTCCTATGGGGTGACTTTATAATTACCATAAGGATGATCAAATTTCGAATAAAAGCCAAGCATTATTTTGTATTTTCCGGGACTCACGACTCCACACGCAAAAGTTTCGTGACTTTTTTGCGCACATCTCCAATTTGTCATCGATTGTGTATCATCTGTGAAATAAAAACAAAGCAAACGCAATTGCGTCTCGAATTGTTGGAAAAATATCAAAAGTCAAGCCATTTTCTTGTGCATAGACGCACAAAAATCAAAAATGTCGGAGATAAAGGCGTTGGAGCACGCCACTTTGAAAGTGCCATACGAAATACTGAACAAGCGCTTCCGTTCTGCCCAAAAAATCATTGACCGTGAGGTTGACCAGGTTCAGCTTTGGTCTGGCCAAGTGGAAAAGGCCTTGGCCGCTAAAGAAGCTCCCCTTTTGTCGGACGTCTCCAAACTGGTGGGCAATGTAGCCCAGAAGCTGCAGGTGCTCAAGCGCAAGGCCGAGGAGAGCATTAACGATGAGTTGAGCGTCACACAGATTTGCAAACGCAAGCTGGAGCATCTCAAGGGCATTATGCCACCCAACAGTGGCACAGGTGATCTTTGGCAAGGTTCCGTGGATCAGTGGAAACGTATTCGCCTGGATCGCTTGGTCATCGAGCATTTGTTGCGCTTGGGCTACTACGAGACGGCCGAAGAGCTGGCCGCACGCTCGGATGTGCGCCATCTGACCAATCTGGATATTTTTCAAACCTCCCGCGATGTGGAGGACGATTTGGCTAATCACAGCACCACCAAGTGTGTACTCTGGTGCATAGACAACAAATCCAAATTGCGTAAAATAAACTCGACCATTGAGTTTAGCCTGCGAGTGCAGGAGTTCATTGAGCTGGTGCGTCAGAATCAACGTTTTGAGGCTGTCAAGCATTCGCGTCGCTATTTCCCAGCCTATGAGAAGACCCAGTTGAATGAGATCTGCCATGTAATGGCTCTCTTGGCCTATCCCGCCGATACCGAAATGGAGCACTGCAAAAAGTACATGGATCCCAAGCGTTGGGACAAATTGGTTTTGGACTTTCGTCATGAGAACTACCGTCTGTTCCAGTTGTCCAGCACATCGGTGTTCTCGGCCGCAGTGCAAGCTGGACTTTCGGCCTTGAAGACGCCCCATTGCTACACTCAGACCTGCCGCAATCTCAATTGTCCCGTCTGTCAGGAGGATCTCAATCAGATTGCCCAGAAGTTGCCATATTCCCACTGTGTGCAGAGCCGTTTGATTTGTCGTGTAACCGGATTGCCACTTAATGAACACAATCAGCCGATGATGTTGCCAAATGGACAAATCTTTGGACAAATGGCTCTGGCCGATATAACCAAAGACGATGGCACTGTGACCTGCCCGGTAACCAATACGAAATTTTCCAAACCCAAAATCGAAAAGGTATTTGTGATGTAAAAGCTGAGAGAAGACTTCCCACGATTTACAATCCTCCTGATTATCATTAAATTAAGTTTAAGAAATGTCTCTATTTTTGAATAATATTAATCATTTCATATCTATTCAACCGCTGTATTAGTCTATAAGGACAAAAAGTTTGAGAGTTTGACAAAAGTTTTATGCATTTCTGTCCAAGATTCAGACAAAAATGTAAATTAAAATACCAAAAACAAAAAAATGAATTAAAAATTACCAATATCATATAATTTTGCTGAAAACCCCTCGAATTACCACAAAAGAGATGATAAAAAAATACACAAAATATTAAAACTGCATCAATGTACATTTATGATTTCAAGACTTTATTAAAAATTAATCAACTATCAATTTTTCACTATTTCTGGTCTTTCTGAAGAAGTTTACTTTCTATGGAACTTTGACGACTTGTTACTTAAAAAATTTGGAGACAAGCTGAGCCCACGATCTCTACTCAAAGTTTTTACTTTATCAAAGTATTTTAGTCTTAGTATTAAATTCATCCTATCCACTGCATTGACAGTTCTATGATTTACTATGGTGTAGTATGTGGTAAAAGAAGTAAGCAATTGCGACACCCAACTGCAAATATCAAAGCCGAGGAATTCCCCGTAAAAATTGTATCTGTTATCGGTTTTCTAACTATTTCGGTGGTGGTTATAGGGCTTGCGAATAAGCGAGAAGTTTCATTCAACAATTGGGATAAGGAGAAGCAGAAGGAACGATTTCGCTAATGCAAATAATTGTATTTCCAATGTCGCACAGTGTGGATTAGTTAAGTGGAGCTGAAATTAAACAATTTGTTATCCTTTATGGTGAAGAATGGATAGTTCTGTAATTAGAGCAAAAGCTGGGAATTGTAGACAGTAAGGTCCCAAGATAAACGGCAAATAGGCATAAAACTGTGCTTAATGGGACGAGACTTACCTAACACCGTACTTATAATGCTTTTCACAAAGGCCATAACAGAATAAACATACAACAAGTGAAAATGTTGGTTAATCCCAACTATAACATCCTCAGTATTCGGAGTAGGAGCTGAATGCAGCGCTGCTGCTGCGCTCATCTGTAAGTTTCTTTCTCTCTCTGTCTCATTTGGTTTTGGATATATTGGTTTTTTTTTTTGCGGGGATGATGATTTTAGAACTTTATCGATACAACATAATTTAACCTATCACAATCAGTTAAGCAGGTTTTGAGATAAACAAGTCTTTTGATTTATTTTTCCGTCCTCATAGCTCGACTCCAATGCGACTAGAAGACTAAAAATGTAAGAGAGCGAGTTTCTCATTGAATGTAATCACATATTTATGGGGGCAGTTTTTGTATGCTTATTCTGCTATGCCCTTTAAATCTCTATAAATATAAAAGAGAGTGACTGATTGGCAATCGTCGCACAGCCTAAACGGTAAGAGATAGAGGACTGTAATTTGGACAGGAGTTTCTGTTGGTGGTGATAGTGCGTACTAAGACGGGGTTTTGAAAAATTCGACCTGAAAAATCGGAAAAGCGTGGGAAAAGTTTGTATGGGAATAATATTATTTTTCATCCAATTAACTTGAAACTTGGTTTGTAAGCATAGATCGCGAATTAATTGAACAATGTTCTCCTGATTTTGGAAAATCCGCCAACGCGGAATATGGCCGGAAAATGCTGCATGCAAAAAACTATTTTTCATCCGATTGGCTTGAAACTCGGATTGTAGGGTCAAAATGAGAATTCATTGGTGTTTTCATTTTCCGATGTTGGAAATACCGCCGGGATGCCCACTGGAAGGTGGATGGGATGAGAATGGGATGTGGGTGGTAAGTTGTTTTGGTTGTTGTTTGTTGGGATGTGGGCGGGTGGTAAGTGATATAAGGGTGGCAAGTGGGTGCAATGTGGGTGGTAAGTGGATGGGAAGTGGGTGGTATATATTGGTATATATATTTTTGTATCATCATAAAAAGCATTCGTGTTTTGATTCAGGAACTTATATTAATAAAAATTCGATAAGCTGGAAAATCTTTTTTCGCTTTTTGGTGGACCTTTCTGTGAAAATACCCATATAAGAAAGTGAAAGTATGATTGTATGTATGATTGTTCCATATAGGCGTTTTTAGGAAATTCAGGATAGACCAAAGGGCTGCCCATTCCAGATAAGTGAAGCGATCGGTGGGCACCTGCAGATGAGGTGTTCCAGAGTTTCTACTACTCCTGGTTCCTTACATTTCATGCAGGCGTCCACGTAACTTTTTCGCGTGAGCGGCTGCTAGGCAGTGACCAGTTAAGGGGGTATTTCTCATGTGCAAACAATTTTTATCGCCCCAAAACGATTTTTTGAAATTCGAAATACTTCAGAAGATATAGCCTTTTTAGTGGAGCAATGTCTTCACAAATACAAGTAATTTTTATATTACTTCAAACTTTAAACGCATTTATCTCGAAATCACGTTTTTCGATCTGGCGGCCATGATATCTCCAATTACACTGAACCGATTTTGATGATCAAAACTGAAATCGACGCAGAATTGTCACCAATCTGTTCTGTACCTCAATCATAATTTTAAAAAAATTTGTACTATTTTTTTTTTCACTAAACTACAAAAAAAAGGGCCAAAAATAGATTTTTCATATTTTAATGGCCGCCATTTTGTCAAAAAAAATCAGAAAACTTTTTTGGATGTTCAGACCAGAATTACATCTATTTTGATTATAACCCCATTTTCACTTTTCATTACTGACATCCTGGAGACCTTGAATAATGGCCGCCAGCACCATACCTTTTTTTTTACACCCACATTGACGGTCGATAACTTTTGGAACAGCCCTCGCATCGAAGCAGTAAACATTTTAAACCTTACCTTTTATCTGTTTGTAAAAAAATAAAAAAATAGAGGCCAGCTAACTTCGGCTCGACCGAAGTTTATAAACCCTTGGAGCTCGATAATATGCCTGACAGTTTGTATGGCAGCTATACTATATAGTTGTCCGATTTCAAAAAGTTTTGGTGAAATTATGCCAAATCATTGAAAACTTATAAATACGAGCGTTGAAAACAAAAAAGTTTTTCCCACTAAGACTTTTTTTCAGACCTAACTTTTGTATGGCAGATATACTATATAGTTGTCCGATTTCAAAAAGTTTTGGTGAAATTATGCCAAATCATTGAAAACTTATAAATGCGAGCTTTGGGAGCGATAACATTGAAAACAAAAAAGTTTTTCCCACTAAGACTTTTTTTCAGACCTAACTTTTGTATGGCAGATATACTATATAGTTGTCCGATTTCAAAAAGTTTTGGTGAAATTATGCCAAATCATTGAAAACTTATTAATACGAGCGTTGGGAGCGATAGCACTAAAAACAAAAAAGTTTTTCTCACTAAAACTAGTTTTTCAACCGATCGTTCCTATGGCAGCTATATGCTATAGTCATCCGATCCGGCCGGTTCCGACAAATGTGCAGCGTATTTGTACCAAAAGACTTCGTGCAAAGTTTGGTTAAGATAGCTTTAAAACTGACGGAGGAGATAGCATAGAAACAGACGGACAGACGGACATGGCTATATCAACTCAGCTCGTCATGCTGATCAAGAATATATATACTTTATGTGGTCAGAGATGCCTCCTTCCCTGCGTTACAAACATCCGCACAATTTCAATATACCCTCTCCAAGGGTATAAAAAACAGATTTGGAAAGTCTCTTTGCGTTTTCAAATAAGATTTTTTTAAAAAAGGTCCAAAAAACAGCCTTGACATGAGGAATACCCCCTTAATATGCCTATCAGCAATCTACAGTCTCTTTTTTGGATTGTAGCATGCAGTGCGCGAGGTTTATGTTCAAAAATTCTAAACTTATGAACAAAATGAAAACTTCGTGTTTGGTTTGAAAAGGTTATTAAATGTGGCCCTACTATGTAAACAAACATCGCCCAGCACACGTTTATCCGCAGACAGAATGTCTTTTAAGGGGGTATTCTCCAGGTCGAGGCTGTATTATGGACCTTCTTAAAAAAAATCTTACTTGAAAACGCATAGAGTTTTTGCAATTCTGTTTATTTTATTATGTTACAAACAGATTAAAGTAAACAAACAAATTTTGACTGCTTCGATGCGAGGGCTGATCCAAAAGGTATCGGTCAAAAAAAAAAGTTAGGTGACAAATCTGTTTCGATTTCAGTTTTAATAACAAAAATTAGTTCAGTGTAACTGGGGATATCATGACCGCCAGTTCGAAAAACGTGGTTTCGAGATAAGCACGTTTAAAGATTAAAATTCCTTTTTTGGGAAAAAAAAATCAGAAAAACGTAGCTCTGCGTCGATTGCATATTATTTAATCAAAATCGGTTTAATAAAACTGGAGAAAAGTGGCTCGGCAGTTCGAAAAAGTGGCTTTGAAAGCCAAAAATATTACAGATATTATATACCTACTTACAGATATTAGTCGGCGATGCCATCTGCATACAGCAGACCTTTCTTATCTTCCTCTCTGCGCTGCGTGCCATTCTGCCTTCTTTAAATGCGGCCGCAGCTCTAGTTTCTGTGCGGAATAGTCAGTATGAGCATTGTATAGGATAGCCTTCTGCAATTATCGATTAAAATTCGATTAATAATCGATATTGATCTGATGCGACAGCAATTAACTATTAAAATTAAAGAACCAGCCGTTATATTACAGCTTTAAATACTCGAAAAAATTATTTACTCAAAAATTTCTTGTTTCAGCGAAGACATTGTTCGACCAAAAAGGCTATATCTTCTAAAGTACTTCGAATTTCAAAAAATCCTTTTGGGACGATACTCTCAAATATCCAAGCAAAAAAAAAATTTCGCACATGGAGAATACCTCCTTAAGCCTTACGGTCTGCGGAAGATCGGGCAAATATTATTCAATAAAATTAGCAGCATTTTCAAAAACGGAAAGGGGTTTTCTTCGAACTATTATTGGAGCTCGAACAATTAGTCTTGGTTATTTTCGGATTATCTTAAGACTCTTTTTTATAAGGACAAAAGCGATTAAAGTCCACAGGAAATCTTCGCGGGTTTAGTATATTAGAGTGAACTATGGAACACGCAATCCTCTCATTAAAGGAGTCCTTAAGGCAATGTTTTTTTTTATATATGTATGTATATTAAAAACCATTCTGTCTACGGCGGATACGCTTCTTTCGTTTGGTGCACTTTGCAGATTCAGTTAATTGGCTAAGGAATTCTTACACACTTAAAAAATTTCTGAAGGGAATGATTTAATTTGCAATTTTAAATTTCGATCCATTTTCGATTATTTTCCTAGCACTGTGCGCCGTCGCAGAATTATTGATTTTTGTTTATGTCTTCCAACAGCAAAAACAACAGCTCAGTCAGTACGTCGTCGTTGTCGATTCGGAACAAGCAAAGTTATTTGAATTATCCCATAAATAAATATAAATTATATCAAAAATAAGATAAAAGTGTTCTTATTTGTCAATTATCACAAAGTTTTCCCTTTCATTTGCCTTGGGTCTAGTTTTATGGTGAAAATTCATGTGGCCGCTGCAGCAGCAGGTCTACACAAAAAAAACAGCTGCGCTGGGTGAATAACAACAACAAAGCAAACAGATACATAAACAATTGAAACCCCGAACCAACCAACCAACCAACCCCCCTTACGGCCAAAACCAACCACCTCGACCCGACTATCTTACCACCAAGCATAACCATCTGTAACCATAAACCTGCTCAGCTATGGCTTTAGATTTCGTGGCCACCTATAAGGTTCTAGTTTTGGGCGATTCGAATGTGGGTAAAACCTGCATTGTCCACAGATATTGTGATGAGAAGTATTATGACACATATATCTCCACCATTGGTAAGTTGGCCACCCACAGCATCCTCTTGTTGGTTTAAAATGAATCCATTCCACAGGCATAGACTTCAAGCAGAAATTAATTAATCTGGATGGAGTTCCCATAAAATTGCAAATTTGGGACACAGCCGGACAGGAACGATTTCGTACACTCACCACAGCCTACTATCGAGGAGCTATGGGCATATTGCTAATGTACGATGTAACCAATCTGGAGAGCTATAATAATTTGTCCTATTGGTTGCGTAACATTCAGGAGAATGCCTCACCAGATGTGGTTAAAGTGTTGGCGGGCAATAAATGTGAATGCTCGGCCACACAGCGTATGGTGGACAAGGAGAGAGGGGAAAAGGTATATTTTTATACAAAATTGAAAGATTTTCTCCACACATGAAACAATCACATTTTCCACATTGTGCTAAACCCGATTTCAATAAAAGGGTTTTCTAACAGTCGATAAAGTTTCACGAGACTAAATTCATTTTGAAATTCACCTTATATTATTAAGGACAAGGGAGAATAACCAGGGAGAAAAAAACAGCTATTTTTCCCGACCCTAGAAATTTTATAAAATAAAATTTTTTCATCCTCCCTCGTATTTTTAGAAATTTAAAGTTTTTTAATTTTTTTGGTAAAAAACTTTAGAAACATTTAAAAAATGTGCCCTATTTTGAAAAAAAAATTTTACTTACAAATTTTTTTTTTACCATGTCTTGACTCACTTTGACCCAAATTTCTTAAGAACTCTTTAACCGAGTTGGATAATAATTCTTCGGTGAAAGATAAAACCCACATGCATCAAGTCTATGTTTGAAATCTATCAGAATTAATTTTTTTGAAAATTGAAAACAGTTGTCGAAACTTTAAATGCGATTATCTCGGAACCACTTTTTCCAAAATGGTTGCAAAAATTTAAGGAGTATCTGTTGACCGATTTTCAAATTTTTTATAAATTACTCGTAATATCCACCACTCTGGTGTGAACTAGGTTATTTTTGATCGGTCGAAAACAACTTTAAAGTGCCAGTAGGAAATCACTGTGGTTGGAGCGAGACGATCATAACCCAAATGTATCCAGAGAGAGCGAACAGCTGACAAAAAAGTATCTGGAGAGCGTAAATGAGAGCGAACAGCTGACAATTTTTCATTGCTCCATGAGAAAGCAACTGTTGTAAGCGAAGCATCTCCGCGGGTGTAATTCTGGACAAGAAACTACTCTGGAATGACAACACAAATGAACGCATGAAAAAGGCAACCATCTCTTTATACTCGTGCAAGAAGGCAATAGGCCGAAAATGGGGTTTTTCCCCTTCCATAGTGCACCGGCTGTACACAGCTGTCGTTCGTCCCATATTACTGTACGGATCACTAGTATGGTGGCCGGCACTCGGGAAACAATCAGTCCTGAACAACCTCCACAAAGTGCAGAAAAGTGCGGAGATATGTATTAGTGGCGCTCTCCGAACGACACCAACGTAAGCGCTTAATATTTACTATTCTACATCTTCTACCGATAGACCTTGTAGCAAAGCAACCATAACGGCCTTAAGACTAAGAGAGTCTGACGCCTGGAACAGGGTCAATTCGGGACACTCTACCATACTCGAAGACCAAACGAGTACACCATTAACTACAGACTACTGTATACCACAAACGACGTTCGACAAGCTTTACTACGTCTACATCCCACGCCGCCAGCAGAGCCAACGCCATTAACATCTACACTGATGGCTCTAAGCTCGACGAAAAAGTAGGAGGGGGCGATTTCTCCTCCGACCTAGGTTTAAACTTGTCGTTCCGCCTTCCCGACCACTGCAGTTTGTACCAAGCGGAAGTGGTAGCCCTCCAGGAAGCGGCCTTGTCCGACATTTCGGGAGAACTGTCCGGAAAAAGCCGAAATTGGCAACACTGATGCTGATCTAAAATATATACCTAATAGGGTGGAAAATGATTTCTTCTGATTATGTTTAAGACAACTTTAATGAGAACACAGAGAACATGATTAAATTCCAACAAGGTAGCGTAACGGGAAGTACAAAATTATTGAACCATTGGGCTAAGGCAGAAATAATAACCAGTTTGAAATACCAGTTTACAACTTTGAATCGTCAAACCAACCTTGCAGTTATTGTACCATTCTCCGAGAAGTAAAAAACCAGATTTGTTATCTCAGAATCAGCAGTAGAACTGTGCGCGGTTTGTGGGCCCCAAAGTTTTAGTTTTGTTTGTCATTCACGCTCCAAATCGTGATGCCGAAAATAATATCAATGTATTAACGATGAAGGTATTTAGTTTTTTTTCTGGGTGGGGGATATCGAATATATTTTGCTCGAATTTTTTTGATTTCGGGTAAGAAACGTTATCTTTTTTTTCGTCAATAGTTTCCCCGTACTGAGATATCTCGCACTCCCATTTTAAGTATTACAAAATTTACTGTTGTGAAAAGTTTCGAAAATAAAGTTTTCACATACAATTTCATTAAAACTTACGTCATTCAAACTCCCCCAATTATAAAAGAACTTCAGAAGAACTGACAATTGCAAAGTTGTGCATTCAGTATTTATGACCAAACTTCTGTTATCATCATTAAATTGATCTTCTTCAGTAGTTTCAGTATTTTAAGCATTAAATTTTCATTAATGTAATTAATTACATTAGCCCAATCTTCCCTCAATCTCTTGGCGTGTCTTAACGCCGAGAACAAGGGTGCTTATAATTTTTATTTTAGTGACCTACTGTATTAATTTTTTGTTTAATATTACATTCCCTCCCTTCCTTCCCCCCCCCCTCCCCCCCCCCCGCCGAATGCGAACCGCAAAGATGGTTAGTGTGATGTATGGGCAAATGTTTCTTATCTTGCAGGCAGATCAAGTTTATTCAATTTTCCCCCCCCTCCCACCCCCCTCCCCCCCATCTCCGGAAAAACGTTATATCTCCTACAGTTTGAAGATAGACGTTTCGTACCTTTTAGAGATAGTTAGTAATTAGCAAAATGTATCGATTTGCCGAAAAATGATAAAGACCGGATCAGCGGTTCTCAAGTTATGAGCAAAAAAGTATCGCCCCGCCCCACCCCCCTCCCACCCATTCACAACTAACACCACACAAGGAGAGAGAGAGAGAGAGAGAGAGAGAGAGAGAAACTTGAGATGAGCGACCACCAGCATGCGTTCAGCTTCTACCCAGGTACAGAGTATGTTATAGTCGGGCTTGACCAACTTTCTCAATTGTTTTTATATTAGACACTAACCGCGCTCCACACCCGGCCATTAAAAACTTAGTATAGTTAGTTAAGTCAGGACTTTCTCCTCCTGGTAAATCCGCACACACAAACGAAACATATATTAAAAAACTCTATTCCGTGTAACAAAAAATACGTCTCAATTCTCTTTCTCTGAGTGTCGTTATATTATACCCAGGCACAGCTGTCAGGAAATGTTGTTCCTATAACTTAGATATACTTTTGATAAAGCGTTAATAAATTTGCTTAAATCTCATCTTTCTAGATTGCCGAGAACTTTGACATGCCCTTCTTTGAAGTCTCATGCAAATCGAATATTAACATTGAAGATGCGTTTTTATCGCTTGCCCGCAAAATACGTGAACAGCGTGAGCGTCGAGTAAGTGAATATCTTATCAAATTCAAAACAACAATATTAAAAGTTCTCACTTTTTTTTCATTTTTTACACAGGGGGACAACTTTGACAACGATGAGAAACAAGACAAGAAATCGCCAGGCTCAACTGGCCTGGGCACCTTTAGTCTGGGCAATCTATCCGGCGATAATCGATGCACCTGTTAAATACCCTCGCAAATTGTAACCTGAATGAATAAGTTGTCCAACACTTTTGAATGCATTGCAGAGCCAGCAACAGTTTCTGCATTCCATTTTGATGATATTAATTATTAATGATAAACCAAAAAGAAAACATTTTAAATGCCCCACACTACATACTCGTACATATATACATACATATATGTATATTCTCTGTGAAGAATACAGATTGTGCATTTTAAGGTACATAGTCCAAATATTTTAGCATATATTCGTGCAAATACATACAACAGTCGATTATAATACCATTACATTAAATTGTCTCGATTCCAAAAATAATTATAATTATACAAAATAATATAAAATACATTTGTACTCATCAAGAAAATATAACTTAAAACTGGAATGTGCTTAATTTAGATAAAAAGTGAATATATCTTTTTCTGAATAGCGATTGAAATCGGAATGAGAAAACGTAAAATACTGATGAACTGTCAAAAGTAGTTCAACCCCAACGCATAATCGATTCAGTACGATTTCAGACGAACATTTATCGATGCGACGTTCCTCGAAAAGATCGACCAAAAGCTTGAATTTACATGAAAAATTAAGTGCTGACTGAGTCAAAATTGCCACGTTCCTAAATATAGTAGTTGGAAGTGCACAATAGAAGTCTGCTTGAAGGGTGCCCAGAAGATACCCAAAGAAATTTCCAGGATAAACCGTAAATCGATTAGACCGAAAAATAATTAAAGCTGATTCGAAAACCTAACCTTATTCACAACCTTTTATGTAATTTTTCATATGTATGTGTAGAGTATCCTGGGGTTCCCTTTTGTTCATTATTTCATAATTCGTGACGTTTGCACTTTTAAGCGGTTTTCTCTTTCAGAAAATCTATCCAAAAGCTGAGGAACTAGCTGTGTAAATTTTTTTAAGGAACACATTTTTCCTTAATTAGAGGTTTCGAGGATCAAAACCACAACCTATCCCACAGCAGTCACACCCATTACCCGCCGCACCACATAGGCCGTTTTTAAAAAAAATGGTATTAAAATCGTTGACAAAATGGTTGTAAAACTCGGCATAAATTGCATAATAATAAATTATAAGATATTAGAACACTGGTTGGAATGAGTGGAATTTGGAAATTTTTACATTTGTTTAAGAAAAATTATTTTTATTTTATGTTTAAAAAATGTGGAATCTGGGTAAACAGGAATTAGAAGCCAGAGAGTTCTGTGGTGCTTTTGCTGCTTTCGACTTTTAAAAGCGAAGACGAGCTTTTGCCTCGACTTATGAACGGAACTGAATCACCAGCAAAATGAAAATCAGAAATGATGAAACGACGACCGCAGCTGCTGCAGCTTTTGTATTTCGCAAAAGCAGAAGCAAGAGTTCATATAGAAAAGTAGAAAATAGTCGAAGCTGTGAAAAGTAAAAATTTTGGGACTTCTGCTACTTCGACGGAAGCAATTTAAGCACTGGTGAAAAATCTGTTCGCGGATCTAACGATTGTTTTTTTTTTATTCTTTAATCGTCGAAATAATTTTTGACCAAAATTGATTTTTGCTGACAAAGAAGCAACCAGTTACCAGTACCAAGCTTTTTACTTCTCAAAATAAAAATATTCCGAGTTTGTATATAATTTGCACCGATTCAGTACTTAAGCTATTTTTTGGAAGTGGTTTTCTGTTCGCGAGCAGCGGGTCCCTGCTCGTGTGCAGTGGGTATCTGCTCGGGAGCAGCGTGCAAACTGTAACCATAATTCATCTACTGTTTTTACTAGGGATGTTTTTGAACCAAAACGAATAAAACTATTCACTGAAAGGAGATTTTTGTTTAACTGACGGATATAGTGCGACAGAGTCTTAAAAGTCCAGGCTAAGACAATGCCACAAAAAGTGTGCATACTAAGTTTTTAGATGCTTAATTTAAGTTATCAAAATGATTCTCAAAAACAAAAAGATAAACTTTATATAGTTAAAAAAATTTCATAGACTTGTAGTCTAAACATTTATATTTGAATTCAATCTCATTTTCAAATAATGACGATCTAGAAGTAAGCTCAATTGACTCAAATCGGCGATCCGAAAAAATATATATAAATAGGGTTTGCAGCTCTGGTTTTTGAATAAAAGAGGATTAAATTCCTGTTTGCTCATGGAAAAAACAGGTCTAAGTATATATTTGTTTCATAATAAATAATTGTGAAAATCAAAAAATTCTATATTAATTTTAAACGGGCGCGACAGAGCCCCAAAGTTTAAAAAAAAATACTTATACGACACGTTCAATGAATACAAATGAAATTATTTTTTCATTTCAATTGCTGTCATCTTTTGAAAAAACACATAGTAGTAGTTTTTTATTATTTTTGATTTGAATATTTTTTAAATAAAATCAACGCCCACTATTTATAAATGAAAATTAATATATTATAATAAAGAACACTGCGTATGAGTAATATACAAAAACCTTAGAGACTGCTCGTGCCCGTTAAAACTTGACTTTTTTTACTTCTGATTTTTTTACGCTAGTAATACATCAAAAAGTATCAGGTAGGAGGGTGAGAGCATGACCTTAAAAATTGTATACTCCTGGGATCCAACCTATTGCTCATATTTATAGCCGTTACTCGTAGAGTAAAAAGGATGTACCAGAGATTAAATTCAAAACCGTAACCCTTAAGGGGGGGTTTTTCGATATTTTAATTTTTGGCGAAATGGTGAGTTTTTGAAAAAAAAATGCGTTAAAAAAAAACTTCTTTTCAATTTTTTTTTTTTAAGTAAGAAAATATCGAAAAAATCCTACGTGGATCGATAGCCATAGGTATTTCCGATTTACTCTTAAAATTTTAGATCGATCGTTTAAGATTTGCTTGAGTTATGTGTCCGGCCACGGAAAAATAAAGTCTACGGAGAAATGATACACGACCGCCATTTTGTTTTTGATACAAAAAAATCGAAAACCATTTCGAGAATAAACACTATAATATCTCATTCACTCATTTTCGATTGGCCCTTCCATTTGGCCAAAAAAAAATTCTGAAAATCAACTTTTTTTTTTAACTGCTAAAAAGACTTTAAGATTTGTAGCCGAAACTTTAACCGTAACATTTGTTCCTATAACACAGAGTTACTGGTTCAACTATTTTATTCTATAAGACTTTTCCTTAATTTTAATTCTACGTTGAACGGTTGCTGTTCCAATGAATTTGAATTCCGTTTTTATTCACTTATTGATGAGTACACATGGACAATCTAGTACTTTTATTGAGAATGCTAACATATTTATGTTTGCTTTAACCAAAGACAGTAGAATATGAAGTTGAGTAACGCCATACGATTTTTTTTGCACACGATTATTGGCTGCTGGCTTTTCAATCTGGCTTTTCGCTCTTTTGAATTTTTGTTGAAACGCCAGATAGAGAGCGCTCTAGAGCTAGCCGCCGACTGTACTGTAAGTGTGCACACGTATTCTCAAGCATTACTCGCACTAGCAAGTAAATTCTATTTTTAGAATTTTTACGCTCTCAACGCAATTTTCGTCGCCACCAAAAAAATAGCTGCATAGTGCAAAACCAATATATGGCCGTTCGGATCTTAGAGATTATATTGGTCTTTGCTTTAACATACATACTATACATAAGTGCCCCTGCAAATAAGTAAACTCAGTTATAATTGGCGCCAAAATTCAAATAATCTTTTTAAATTATGCAAAAATATATAAACTTCCATATTTCACGATTTGCCATAGCATGCCATAGCCTGCCATTGTCACCCACATTGTCTCTTTGGGCGACTGATAACGTTTAGTGTGGCGCTTAGCAACCAGGTTTGACCACAACGAGGACTTCTGGCATGTCACTGACCAATTATACAATAGATAGCCAATAATTCGATTTCCATTCGCCATTCTATATTTGTGGCTGTTACTTGTTTAGTCGGGGAAATGAAAAAATTCCGCACCAAGGCCAGCTCTTTGCCCATCTTTAATGGCCGTATAACGGATGCCACCACATTGACCACCACATCGCTGCAGTTGCCATTGAAATCAAACGGCTGTCGCAAGTCCTGTTCGCGTGTCCTGCCCTCAATTTTCACCATAACGGACGGCAGCACAGGTGCAGCTAACACCTCACTGGCCGAAGCCATGACCAGCAGCGCCATGCCGCAATCCACACAGGTCATGCAGCAACTTGTCGTACCCAAAGAGGCCCCAACTATTGCCGGTCCGGAGCTGACCAATTACGACAAGGTTCGTGTGGTGGGTCAGGGTTCATTTGGCATAGCAATTCTGTATCGTCGGAAGTCCGATGGTCATCATATTGTCTTTAAGCAAATCAATCTAGCAGATCTAACGCCTCCTGGTCGTGATCTGGCCATGAATGAGGTCGATGTTTTTTCGAAATTGCATCATCCGAATATTGTCAGCTATTTGGGTAGCTTTATCAAGGATAAAACTTTGCTCATCGAAATGGAGTATGCAGATGGTGGAACCCTGGCTCACATTATAGCCGAACGACAGGGCCGAAATCATTTTCCAGAGCGCTATATAATAGCGGTATTTGAACAGATTTCCAGCGCCATTAATTATATGCACTCGGAGAATATATTGCATAGGTAAGATTGAGATTTAATATACATCGGTTTGTAGATTTCTGTAAATTTCTGCTTTCGACAGAGATCTGAAAACCGCCAATGTATTTCTCAATAGACGTGGCATAGTCAAGATTGGTGACTTTGGTATATCCAAGATAATGAACACAAAAATTCATGCACAGACTGTACTGGGTACACCCTATTACTTCAGTCCGGAGATGGTAAGTTCACTGCCTTTCTCTTTTCCTCTTTCGGGATGATATTTCATTTCCGGCTTCTAGTGTGAGGGCAAGGAGTATGACAACAAAAGTGATATTTGGGCCCTGGGTTGCATTCTGGGCGAGATGTGCTGTTTGAAGAAAACCTTTGCTGCCTCTAATCTGTCCGAGTTGGTCACTAAAATTATGGCTGGCAATTATACACCTCTTCCCTCGGGTTATACTTCAGGTCTTAGAAGTCTTATGTCCAATTTACTGCAAGTGGACTCATCCAGACGTCCCACGGCTTCAGAGGTGCTGGTATATTGGATACCATTAATATTTCGTAGTGTGGGAAAGAATAAAGGGTAAGCTAATCAGTCCGGAGATTCGAATCCGTCTTCAGGCTTAAAGTAAAAATGGATCGTGTATGTTACAATTCAACACGTGGCGCTGTAGGCGGTCACTCCATTTGACAGCTCATCATGAGTTCTTAATGATATGCTTTGATTTCATAGCTGTTTAAATTTAATCTGCTTTGTTCGTTTTTTTTTTTTCATTTTGGCTTGGTTTGTCTGTACAGTAGTGTTTCAAGGTTCTTCCGGTCATCTTATAAGTAAACTGTGTTTCTGTCAGACTTGAACACATCTTGCAAATAAACATTTGGGGATTACAAAAAACGCTTTAACCAGTATGAGGAAGTATTTTTAAAAACTACTAATAAAACACAATAAATGGAATTGGATTGTGAAATCTTTATTATGGTCTGAAAGAACTATCTCAGACATTCACTTTGTAAGTTTAACTTCATTCAAAAGCGACTAAGCCGAAAAGGCCCATACTGATGTTCCAATTTTGAATCACTCTATTCAGCATTTCTACAGGTAACACGTAAGTTGTGCGGAAGTGGTAATACTCTGCCCCAAAATTAAAAGATATAGGGGCCTGTTCCGAGTTCCGACTCGATTTTCGTGTAAACATGTGCATTTTTAACGCAATTTGTATAAATTTAAACGTAAGCGTCAAGTTAATTTGAGGCTACTAGATCCCGTCGCAATTTTCTCTCGATTTAAATTCATTTGGGATTAAGCAATCGGTTTCAGCTGCTGCCACAATTCCGAGTTTTATTATTCCTGATCTAGTAGCCGTTTTTAGTAACGTTTTCAAATTTGACTGCAGAATACTAAAGTTTACACGAAATCGAGTCGAAATTCGGAACAGGCCCGATAGTCTATATTGAGCAAACATAACAAGATTTTTCATGATATTCGAGTCTTGCTTTGTATTATACATATTAAATACTTTGAATTCCAATATTTGGACTTAAAAGAATTTAAAAGCATGCATACGGCTACGGGAGTCGCAAATAATATAAGATACCCTAGGGCTAGTCTGGATAGTCCCGGTATGGCCACCTTATGAGAATTCCAGAAGATTATGTGATTTCTTTCCCATGATGTTTGTAGCAACCTGAAGTATAACTTCAGCCCAATATTTTGCGTCTCTTGCATTAAAATGTCTTTTTATACCCTTGCAAGGCCTTGGAGGGGGTATATTAAAATTGTCCGGATGTTTATAACGTACAGAAGGAAGCATATCCGACCACATAAAGTATATATATTCTGTTTTTTTTTTTAGTGTTTATTTTATTAATAATGTAACTTAAATAATTAAATAAACAAAATATTGGTTATGATAAGTGTACACTCTGTCTCCAAACGAGCTCTCTAGTGTTTAGGTTTAGATTTTGACTCACTATTTGGTGGACAATATATATTATAATTTTAATAGCTAATTATGTTTGTTAACGAAAAATGTTTACAAAAAAACATTACATAGATATTTATCTTAAGATAAAAACACAGAGAACAACGGGAAGGGTTTGGGTAAGCTAGGGGTAGTAATCTATTCGTCGTAGTTATCTAGCCACCAGAATTGGATACTGTTTGGATTCGAATCTCTAGTTGGTATAGTTTTATCAAACCGTCAGTTGCCATCTTGTAGAAGGGACTCTGGGACGCTTTTGTTGGTGGCGCGCCTGTGGAGGTGGTAAAAAACCGGGGTTCCACTGTGGCTTTGTATAAATCTTTTTTTATCGAGCAGTAAGAATGCTTCTGGTGGGACAAGTCCTGTTAATAACGTGTGTTTAATGTATTGATCCCCTGCATAGTAAGGGGCCATTATAAAATTATTTTCATGGTATTCGGTACATCTGAGGATATGATTGCGTATTAGTTGTATAATAAAATTATCTAATCTAGGAATGTTGGCCGTATTGTATAATTTCTTATTGCTAACATATTTTGTGAAGTCGCTCTCTGGAGATCTATAAAGAGATGTACATGACCTAAGACATTTTCTTTCGAAGACCCGTAATCTTTCCGTGTATGATGGTGATATATTAAACCAGATATTGCATGCGTACGTGAGTATTGGTCTGATGAATGCTTGATAAATAAGAATTTTAAATCTAGGACATAAAAGCTTCGAATACATAAGTGATTGAAACATAAAGAATGCCTTTTTGGCTTTGGCTATCTGCATGTTAATATGATCGTTAAAGTATAGAAAACGGTCAAGATGAACTCCTAGATACTTGACCCTACTGTATGTTGGTATTTATATTGCATTTATATTTGACGAAACTTTAAAATCTTTCCAATTTTTCCTAATATCCGCATTGCATTTTTTGACTGGCGGCCTGAACAATATAGCTTCACATTTGTTATGGTTTATTTTTAGGTGCCATTTATAGGCATAGTGCAGATTAGAATTAATGTTTGCGATTGTACTGCCTGGCTGGTATATTACAATATCATCTGCTTACAGCTTTTTTAGTAAGTCTAGGGTATACAGATTAAATAATATCGGGGAATTGACTGTGCCTTGTTGAAGACCATTTATAATTTGGAACGTTTTTTTGCTGACATCGTTTATATATATTCTTGATCAGCATGACGATCTGAGTTGATATAGCCATGTCCGTCTGTCCGTCCGTCCGTCTGTTTCTATGCTATCTCCTCCGTCAGTTTTAAAGCTATCTTAACCAAACTTTGTACGAAGTCTTTTGGTTCATATACGCTGCACATTTGTCGGAACTGGCCGGATCGGATGACTATAGCATATAGCTGCCATAGTGAGAAAAACTTTTTTGTTTTCAATGCTATCGCTCCCAACGCTTGTATTTATAAGTTTTTAATGATTTTACATAATTTCACCAAGCCTTGTTGAAATCGGACTACATATAGTATAGCTGCCATACAAAAGTTAGGTCTGAAAAAAGTCTTAGTGGGAAAAATTTGTTTTGTTATCAAAGTTATCGCTCCCAACGCTCGTATTTATAAGATTTAATAGATTAAAAGATAAGATTTATAAGATTTGTCGAAATCGGACCACTATATAGTATAGCTGCCATACAAACTGTCAGGCATATTTCAAGCTCCAAGGGTATATAAACTTCGGTCGAGCCGAAGGTAGCTTGCCTCTGTGGTCCGATTTCGACAAATCTTGTTGAAATTATGTAAAATCATTGAAAACTTATAAATACGAGCGTTGGGAGCGATAACATTGAAAACAAAAAAGTTTTTTTTACTAAGACTTTTTTTCAGACCTAACTTTTGTATGGCAGCTATACTATATAGTTGTCCGATTTCGATAAGCCTTGGTGAAATTATGTGAAATCATTAAATTATAATAGGGGAAAAAAAATTTTTTTAAAAATTTTTTAAATTTTTTGATTATTTTAGTTTCGATTGATAATTTGTTGGAAGAAAAGATGAAAATTATTATTGTGACATCCGGACAATTATAATATATATAATATATATAATTACATGTTCAGTAATGTTCCGTACTCGATCACAAATAAAAGAAATAAATCAATTCAGTTTTATATCTTTATTTAAATCCAAGTGAATGGTTTGGTGATGATTTTAAGACTAAAGTACAATTCTTGGCTTATGGTCTATTTAAAGGCAGAGGGACGCTTTGGCGTACGTGACAATGAGCATGGGCCAAAGACAAAGGGAATTGGATTTGTTTAGATGCTGCAACGCTGGCATCTTCTGATTGGTCAATTCGCAATTTTTGTTATGATTACGTTTGAAGGCCAATGCGAGGCTCGTTTGTTTACGTAAGGATTTCTGCGTATGTTGGGCCTGTGGCTCTTTGTTATGGTTTTGTTTACGTTACATTTTCTGCGTATGTTGGCAAATCCACGCTTTAGATTACAGTGGGTTTGAATATGTTTAAAAAGGGTTGTACAGTGGGTATTAATATGGTAAAAAGGGTAAGGTGAATACTGGATATGTCACTCCTCCACACGTAAAGGAAAGCGTGTCCTCACGCGTATAATTAATACGATCTTATATTTCTGGATACATTTTTGGTACAATATTTAAGTCGAATTGTTCGTTTTCAACTGGAAGTTCTTTTTGATTTTCAATAATGTTTTGTTTCTTAACAATAATTCTTTTGGAATGTTCTTATATTTATAGGTTAGGTATATGATTACACTTAATATTATAATGCTTATCATTATAATTGTTATTGTCTGATATATTCGATTTTCTTTATTATGTTCGAAAATTATTTCTTTGGTTTCAATATACGATAGTGGTTGTAACCGTGTAATATTATTTCTTATGTAAATGTTTTGTGTGTAGTCTGAGTTTATATTAGTTGCAAATACTTCATTTAGTATAACTGAACAATTATAGATTTTTATCAAATTATTACCTTCAATTATGATTTCATTCTTCTCGCAATTTTGATTTAAAGTGGTTTTTGGTAGCTTCCATGTTACAATAATATTTGGTTCAATGAAGTTAGTTTGTGTAAGTAAATGAGTTTTGGTATATCTGCAGCTGGTTTTTGTTTGGTTCAAGATCCCTAATATGCATGGATTAGTAGTTAATTTCTTTGTGTTTTTGTTATACAAATTATTGTTATGGAGATAATATTTGTACTGTGTTTCGTCTTGTAAAATATTTCCGTTGTCATCCGGATACGGTAGAATTTCATATAGGGGACTTTTAATTATTTTTCTTGGTATATGTGAGATAATAAGGATTTCATTTGAGTCCGATCTAAGCCAAGTTGATGTTTTTATATTAAGAAGCTTTTCAGAATTCACATGTGTCAAAAAGTCGTGTTTTAATAGTTTTGGGTTAAATATTCCTATTCTTGTCAGTTGCATTCCCATTTCTAAATCTTCAATGTATTCTGTAAAGTGTTGTAAATTGAATATAAGTAAGTCAAGCAGTTTAGTGTTTTCTTTGTCATTTTTATTTTTGTTTAAAATTTCTATGCCTTGGTTAACTGTTTCGATTACGTGATTAAGTTCGTTTACTTGAACGCTATTTTGTGCTATTGAATCTATTTTTCCTTGAAGTTCTTCCTTATCGTTATTGTCCAAAACTCCAAATAGGTATTTATAGGTTGTTCCTACAAAATTGATTAAACCTCGCTTACTTCTTCTTACTATTCTTATTCCGTTCATTTCTCTTTGTAATTTCTCGACCAAATATTGAATTTGACTTACTTGTTTATACTTTTCAGCTTGAGTTATTAGTTTGTTGTATGTATTTTCGGTTTTTGTTAAGTTAATTGTTAGACAGTGGTGTTCATAATCATCTGGTAGATCTATCATACCTGACTTAAATAATAGGTAACCATAATTAGTTTTAATAGGATTAATATCTAAAGCTTGATTGTCCACTTGTAGTAGCAGTGTTGACATCAATAGTGACATCAATGTGAAAGTTAAGAGTCCTGATTTGGGTTTGAGTCCTCCTGTGAATATTTACTTTTGTTAATTTTCTTTTGTCTTTGAAAATTGGTTTTGTAGTGTTTAATTTTACGTCCTCTATTAGTTTCCTCAAAATGGTCTTCGTCAACTTGTTCTATCTTCCCAGTGGGTTTGTAAGGATTATGTAATTTACCATGAATAATGGGTGCTTTTCTGAAGTTGGTATTTATTTCAAAGTCATGTCGGGATTTGTTAAGGTTGTCGATTTTCGTTTCTTTTAAATTTTGGGTATTGTAAGTGGGTGTTCCTGCGTAAATAAAAATGTCTGCTGGGGTTCTACCAGTCGAGTTGTGTTTTATTTTGTGGTTGTAAGTGTACAGTATTATTTCAATTGTCATAAGTCGATTTTCTTCGTTGTCGTCAGTGTTAATTATTCGGATTTTCTCATTTATGGTCTTATGTAGCCGTTCAACATCTGCCACACCATTTTTACTTGTTGTTATTTGAATTGTTACTTCTTCTTTGTCAAGCCATTCTTTAAGTGCTATACTCATAAAGGCACTGTCCCTGTCTGTTTTCAAAATAATGGGCTTTCCCATATTATTAAATGTTCGAATGAGTCCTCTTTTAACTTCCATCCAATCTTTCCCATTTAATTCGGTTATACTTGCAAATTTTGAATACAAGTCAATACATGTCAGATAGTTTTGGTTTTTTATGGTGTATATGTCAACCACATACATTTCTCTACAGTTTTCAACTTCAGGTGTGATTTTAAATGTTAGCGATGTATTTCTATGTTCAATTTTGGCTCTGTTGCAAATTTCACATTCGTTAATAATGTTTTGAATTAATTTCTGGTGATCTGGATAATAGTATGATTCTTTAAAAAGCCTGATCATTTTTTCGATGCCTGGATGTAATAATTTCTTGTGGTTTTTAATGATTATTTCTTTGAACTCTGCGTAATTTCTGATATCTTGTAGTTTTATATTTGCTCTCAAGATTTGTATTGTGTTACTGTTATTGAATGTTTTAAATACCTGTTGTAGTAATTCAAAATCAGAATCATGTTCAATGTATACTGCGCTTCCTTTAGTACAAAAATATTCAGACACTATCTGCTTTGCTTTTTCGGTATCCAAGTTTGAATAATAAATTCTTATTTTTGTTTTCTTGAAATAGGATTCAACTTCAACGTTGTCGGTATCGCTCCTAATCATTTCTATCTGTCTTGCGAAATAATTAAGTGGTTTTTCTGTTATGGGTATTAAATTTTCGTTATCTTCCTCAGCGCTATGTGCTGTAGCTTGTGTAATGTCATCGAAATAGTTCTCGTCGATCTTAACTCTAGATAATGCGTCTGCCACGTGGTTTAGTTTCCCTTCTAAATATTTTATTTCGAAATCGTATTCGCTCAACTTTATTTTCCATCTTTGGAGTTTCATATTTGGCTCCTTAATGTTGCTCAACCAAACTAATGGTTTGTGGTCACTTAGTATTTCGAACCTTCTTCCGTATAGGTATGGTCTCATTATTTTTGTTGCCCATACTATGGCTAACAACTCTTTTTCAATCGTGCTGTAGTTTTCTTCGTGCTCGTTTAATGTACGACTTATGTAGCTAATAGGTTTATTATCTTGAGACAGTACTGCTCCTAATGCAACATTACTAGCGTCTGTCGTCAGCTGAAACTTTTGTTAAAATTTGGGTAAATCAACACTGGATCATTTATGATTAGCTGTTTTAACTTTTTAAATGCTTTGATGTAATCTTCGTCTGATATGTTTACTTTCGAACCTTTCTTTAGGCATTTTGTCAAAGGTTTCGCTATATTAGCGAACTGTGGGATAAATTTTCTGTAGTAGCCGCAAAGGCCAAGAAATGATTTGATTTCTTTCTGGGTTTTTGGAATTGGGAAATTGTTAATGGCTTTAACTTTGTCTGGATTTGGTTTTACACCATCTGGCCCTATTATGTGACCCAAAAATTCTGCTTCTCGTTTCAAAAACTCACATTTGTCGAGCTGTAATTTTAAGTTTGCCTGCCTTAATCGTTCAAACACTAATTTAAGTGAGTTCAAATGTTCTTCAAGAGACGTCGAAAATACAATAATGTCATCCAAGTACACGAGGCAGTGTTTGCCAATTAAATCTCTCAAAACGTGATTCATACACCTTTGGAAAGTAGATGGTGCATTTTTTTAGTCCGAATGGCATCCGAGTAAACTCATAATGCCCAAACTTCGTTGAGAAAGCTGTTTTATTAATGGAATTCTGATCCATTTCAATCTGATGAAAGCCTTTGGCTAAATCAATTGTTGTGAAATATAGACATCGTCCGAGTTTTCCCAAAATTTCGTCCATATTTGGGATTGGAAATTTGTCATTGATAGTTATGTCGTTTAGTCCTCTGTAATCTACAACAAGTCTAAACTTTTCTAACCCTGATGCATCTTTCTTTTTTGGTACTACCCATAATGGGCTACAATAAGGTGATTGGCTGTGCCGAATTATACCTTGGTTCAACATATCCTTAATTTGCTTTTCGATTTCTTCTTCAAAAGCAAAAGGATAGCTGTATGGTTTTTTATATACTGGGTTTTCATGTTGGGTGTTAATTTCGTGCTTAACAATACTCGTGAAAGTCAAATTGTCATTTTCCCGATATTGTATGTCACTGAAATTTTTTAGTAAGTTTAATAGTTTTGTTTTTTCTTCATCATTTAGATGATTCACTCTGTAATCTTGTCCAGTAGTGATTTCGTTGCTTATAGCATAATTTATTTCTTTTGTATGGTCTCCAGGTTGAAGACATGTTTTGAAGTTCTTTTCTGCATTGGGATCAAAAGTAACATTTCTGTTTGCAAATGTTCTTTCGCTGATTACTGTCTTTCCCATGATATAATCTATAATAGCACCGTTTGCTATTAATAAATTTCTGCCTAGCAGCAAATCATAGTGAGGTGAAAAATTGTGTATAAAAAATTTTTGGTCTTGCGTGAAAAGTTTATTTGGTGCAATAGATACATAATGTTTTAATTTTGAAATTCCATTCATAGTTCTAATGGAAGTAGATTTTGTGTGAACTGGTAAATTAAGAAAATTTGCTCTCATCATATTTATTGATGAACCTGTATCTATGAGACACCTGTAACGGTTGTTATTTATCATGATTTCTATGTAATGATTTATCCCGAGGCATTCATTTGAAAATTTTCGTGATTGATTACGTCACCCTGACTTTGCTGATAATCATCCAATTCTGGCTGATTATTGCATTCTGTTTGTTGATAATGTTCATCAACCTGCATTTTTCGTGAGTCACTAAAATTTTCCCGCATACGTTTATAAGGTTGATTTAGTATTGGTCCAACTTGATTTTGGGAATTTCGATTAAAATTTATTGGATTGTTCATTTGTCCTTGTTGTAAATTCTGTCTGAATTCTTGCATTAGTCCTTTATTTTGACCTGAATTGATATTAGTCTGTCTGTTCGAAGGAGGTTGCGAATAAGTTTGGTTTGGTCTGTTTGAGTAATTATTCTGTGAGTAATAATTGGGATTATATTGGTTAGTAGGCTGGGGATGAGTGTTTTTTGTATGGTTAATGGTAAATTTAGACTTTTCCAATTTATTGTTGATAACATTATCTGTCTCTTCATAATAGCCTTCCATTTGTGCCACTTGTTTTAGTTTTAAAATTGTTGAGATGTCATGTCTCGCGAGAGTCATGAAAAGCCTATCAGGTAATTTCTTTTGAATAAGATTTTTCACTGTATTTGTCATGGAGTTTGTATACAATCTTGAGTTTTCAGCGTTACCTTCTAACTCTAATTTATTACTTATGATGAGCATTTTGCCTTCCACGTCGCCGCAGAACTTACGGAGGTTTCCTTGGTAATTTGTGTTGTATAGTCGTCTTAGAAGTTCTTCCACAGGTGTTTGTGTTTTATATTCGGAAATCAGGGCTTGCCTCAGCCCGACCCAATCGTTTATCTGCCACATTTGGAGCAGTTTCTGCGCTTCGCCTGCAATTTGGATTTCGATTGCTCCAAAGATGATACTTTGTTGGCGCTCGTTGTTTGTGCCAAATAATTGCAGTAAGTAGTCCATCCTTCTAATAAATGGAGCCAAAGCAAGTGAGTCACCTTCAAAGGTTGGTACATTCCGGATTTGTTGTAAAAGTTGGTTTAGATTTTGGTCATTTAATATGACCATGACAGGTGGTGCGATAATGTTTGCACGTGGAGGATCCATTTTAAAAAAAAATGTGTTGGTGGTTTAGTTTATTTGCAGTTGGTCAACAAATCAAATTGATTTTAATCACACAATTGGATTCACAATTTAATTTAAATTGACACGTTAAGTTCTTTTGCGGATCGCGTATTTTTCGAAAAAGGGTTCGATTAAATTGTAACACCGTGCACAATTACACAAGTTGATCAGAAAGGATACCAGTTGTATGGATAAGCCTTTTCAAATTGATCGTATTACACACGAACAACGATTTTACATTTATACTGCGATCCTACCGACTGCGCCAATTACATGTTCAGTAATGTTCCGTACTCGATCACAAATAAAAGAAATAAATCAATTCAGTTTTATATCTTTATTTAAATCCAAGTGAATGGTTTGGTGATGATTTTAAGACTAAAGTACAATTCTTGGCTTATGGTCTATTTAAAGGCAGAGGGACGCTTTGGCGTACGTGACAATGAGCATGGGCCAAAGACAAAGGGAATTGGATTTGTTTAGATGCTGCAACGCTGGCATCTTCTGATTGGTCAATTCGCAATTTTTGTTATGATTACGTTTGAAGGCCAATGCGAGGCTCGTTTGTTTACGTAAGGATTTCTGCGTATGTTGGGCTCTTTGTTATGGTTTTGTTTACGTTACATTTTCTGCGTATGTTGGCAAATCCACGCTTTAGATTACAGTGGGTTTGAATATGTTTAAAAAGGGTTGTACAGTGGGTATTAATATTTTTAAAAAGTTTTATTTAAATAATGGATATGTCACTATATAATATATATAATATATATAGGGTAAACTCTCACCTAGGTATAAAAATAATGTGAAGTAACTAGCCATGAAAATGCAAATTCTCAAACTTTGCCGTTCGGATCCATCCGGCGTTAAACTGTAGGTCTCTTTCTCTTGTGGAAAATTTAAAGTAAACATGCCAAGAGATTGAGGGAAGCTTAGCTTGGCCCCGTTGGAGGAGCTGTATAGCCAATTTTACATTTACATTATCAGCCCAAATGCGACCATTCTTTTTGACGAGGTATCCATTTAGCCAGAAATGTAACTCGCCACTGAACAAAACTTTGCGAGAAAATAGAGGATCTTCATTGAGCTGTTGCATAGCCCATTTGGTGAAGTTGTAGCGGTGTGAGTCTGTCCAAGATGATTTGTGAAACAATCCTTAACCAAAATTAGATAACAGAATGACACCAGTCTCGCGTGATATCTGAAAAAAAAGAATAGCTATACAAACTAAATCAGTTCGGAGATTCGAATCCGTCTTCAAGCTTTAAGCTCGGTTCGTAGAAATGGATCGGATATTTAAAAAAAAAAAAATTGAATAAAACATTTCTTGATGAATCATGCAATCTGCAAAATCTATAACTATAGATTAGGTTAGGTTAGGTAGCAATGGCTGAGAGCGACGAGTCGCTAGGCCACGTTGGACCCATTGCGATGTCATATGTATTTCCTTTTAACCCTTTTTAGTACTGAGGTGTAATGGTTGCCAAGAAATCGTAATTTGCAAATCAAATCGTAAATGTGAGTAGAGCTGGGATTTCTAGCCCAGAAGTCTCCAAGAGGTTGACCAATTATAAAAAATAATCTTTGAGTTTTTCAGAATATCAGAAAATAAATAGAAGAGGATTGGGAACAACACAATTTGTCATATATTTGGAGGATGCATAAGCTGTCAGTTAAAAAACAATTTGTCATATACTTCGGATCAGCGTATGCTGTCTGCTGGCTTAATGTTAATATTCTGACATTAATGTTAATTCTCTGTTAATTGATTTCTTTTAAATACTAGGTTTACCGAGTAACGGGTTTACCGAAGCCGGAGTGGGCCGACATTTACTTATGCTCTCGTTGACTTAGCGTTGGCTTACGAGCTCAAGTCGGTATTTCACTATTTTTAAAAGGACCCAAACCGAACTTCTATTTTAACCAAATTTATTGTGCAATTGGTAGGTACACCTACGAGGAGGAAATAACTAGTCGGGACAGCCTATTACCCGTTTCAGCCTTAGTTCCAGAGGCTATCCGTAGCAATGTGACCATGGACCTGGAATTACCCACTGCCCAGACAGAGACGAAACACTTGATGAGTGCCGAGACAGCAGCTCCAAATGAGATTCTAGAGAAACGGTAAAATAACCAGGCCGTCAACATTAAATGCTTTATCCCAAGCAATATTTTCCCCAGTTCTGTTCTGTATCAGCTCAAGTCCTTTGGCAACAGCTTCAGCATGTCACCCATCCAGCTGCCGGCCAAAGCCATCATTGTTTGTGTGGCCATGAGCGATTCCCATTTTGTGGTGGTCAATGAGGATGGCTCAGCCTATGCCTGGGGTGAGGGCACTCAAGGACAATTGGGTCTTACCTCGCTGGAGCTGTCTTGGAAGCATTATCCCAGTCGCATGGAAAGCGTGCGCAACTACCATTGTGTCAGTGCCTGTGCGGGTGATGGCTTCACCATACTTCTTACACAGGCGGGTAGTCTCTTAAGTTGTGGCAGTAATACCAAATTGGCATTGGGTCAGGAGGAGCAGAAAAACTATTACACTCCCAAGTTAATAGCAAAGCTGGCGGATGTGCGTATAGAACAAGTGGCGGCTGGTTTACATCATGTTCTGGCCCTGAGTCGTGAAGGCGCGGTCTTTGTGTGGGGTACCAGCTTAAGCGGAGCCCTGGGCTTGGGCAATTATCAGCAACAGCAGTGAGTGTGATCAAAGAATGTAGCTGGCGTTGCCTTAATAATCACGAAATAAAAATTATTGTTAAAGGAAATATCCTCAGAAGATTTTGTTATCTCATGTGAAAAGTAAACCAGCAGGGATCTACTGTGGTCCGGATACATCTGCGGTGCTATTTGGCAATGGAGAACTGCATGTATGTGGCAGCAATGATTACAATAAACTGGGTTTCAATCGACCCGGCAAGATTACAGCTTTTGTAAGTGATCTGAAGATGCGTCCATTTAGGGGAATCAAACTTAAAAGGGTTTTAGGAACTCTTATTTTTGACTTCAGAGATTTTCTCAAACTTGAAGTGTGAATTTTGTCCTCTAAAGTCGAAATATTGTATTGATTTAGACTCTTAGCCTTAAATGGCTTTTTACGGATATGATTCTGGTTTGATTCCCTTAGCCAACTACCATTGACTCACTATACATTTCGATTTTTCAAATTTAGAAAAAACTTCAGCTACCTTATAAGATATTAAAGGCTAGTTTTTCATCCACACACTCCGTATTCTTGGTGGAAGGTGGCTATGTCTACACTCTGGGTCGAAATACAGAGGGTCAACGCGGCATACGTCACTGTAAATCGGTGGAGCAACCCACTCTAGTGGAAGCCATACGAGCTCGTTATATTGTGGTTAGTTTTGATCTTAGTTTTTTTATTATTTGTTCAACTGTTGCCTCATTTCTGTCCATAGAGAGTCAATTGTAGCGATCAGTGTACCATTGTGGCCTCAGAGGATAATATCATCACAGTGTGGGGTACGCGAAATGGTCTACCCGAAATTGGTTCTACCCACAGTGGCTTGGGTTTGGAGGTGTGCACCCCGAATGCCGATATGGAACTGGGTAACAATACGGCGGCTTTTACCAATTTTCTTGCTTCGGTTTACAAATCCGAGTTAATACTCGAGCCAGTGGACATATTGGCGTAAGTGATTTATGTTAAGCTTTTTTCAATCTTTTTCATTTATTATATATCTCTTTGACATAGACTCTATTCATCTAAGGAGCAGTGTGATCGGGGCTATTATGTGCAAGTACATGATGTTTATCCCTTAGCCCATTGTGTTCTTGTGCTAGTGGACACCACAACGCCACTTATCTCTTCCTATGAGGATCCAGCTTGAATGTATACGAAATTTAAAGGGAGCTTTAATAAAATGAATTTGATAAGGATGGGTTGCCTTTTGGATAACATGAAACGTAGGCATATTTTGGGTATACATGTAAACCCCATTAAAAACCCGACCCCCCCCCCAGATGAGTTTTCGTCAGACGAACACTGTAACTCGATAAATGCCACTTAGATGATCGCTCATCTGAGTAGCTTCATGTCTACTCAGACGCCTTTTTACACGGTCAGACAGCAAATCAGACGAAAACTCAGATGAGTGATCAGGTCGTGTAAAAAGAGCTTAAGATATTATAATTAAATTTTATTCCGATTTACTGACTGACTGATACACAGATAAGCTTAAACTATGGTACTAAGAAAGTTGGAAAATTCAAGTCAAAACTGAATGCAAATGTCTTATAAAGTTTGTATTCCAAATATAATCGGTTTTCACATTATTTGATTCATATTCTTTGTATACTGTGTAGTACACAGTATGTATTACATACTTCACACAGTGTGTACCAAAGGCACGAATAGAATATTATGATTCTGAAAATGTAGGCAACAGCCTGATGGCTGCATTTCCGACCCTTAAAACATTTTCAGGTCTCTTCTCAATTCCACTTCGGATTTCGTATAAACGTTTGCATTGGTCATTTTACCCTTACAAATTTAAGTGAAGTAAATCTGTGGTTACTAGATCAAGGCTTCATTTTTCTACGAATTGAATCCACTTACAGTGAGCTGTTGGCTTCAACTGCACGAGCGATTCCGCTTTTACTAAAACCGGATCTAGTAATCGTAAATATAAGTGTCACTTTGCATTCAATCTTATCAAAATGGAGTTCAAAGTACAAACGTTTATACGAAAACCAAAGTGGAATTGGAAACAGGCCTGTATATTTTCTTAATTAGCATCAACCCCAGAGTCCATCTTTCTGTCTGTCATATCTCCCATGTAGTGAGATGGTTTGCTCCTTTTTAACATTTTTATTAATCAGCATTATTATCAATCCGTCAATGATTGATAAAGATCGGACGAACGATAGTCAAGTTATGTATGCTCTTGATTTATTGTAACACAGCGACTGAAAAACTGCTAGCTGTCTTGATTGGCCCTTGCTAGCGTGGAACAACCTGGACGATCGTTTACAGAGAATTTTAAATTAAGCACAAAGGTATAGAATATGCTCTCTATGCAATATGAAATAAAAGGATGACATGCAAAATGCCGAATATACAGAATCTGAAATTATGTTAGGTATTGATATATTAAAATTTGTATGCAATCCCAGTCTCTTTTCGGACAGTGAAGTTTCTCTTCCAACTGTACAGTCTGTCGGCTAAAGTTCACGTCGTCCTTGTAAGTCAATTGTTACTAGAAAAAAATAAACCTTTTTGGTGTAATGTAATGTAAAATTGGATATACAGTTCTAAAGGGGCCAAGCTTCTATCTTGAGGTGTAATTTTAAAAAAAAAAGACGAAGAAACTGACGTATTGTGATTTGAGTTGAATATTCCTCGTTTATATGGTCGCCAAATCCACCAAAACCACATTCGTACCGAAAATATGATAGTTTTGGGATACTTAGGTAATTCACTCACACTGTACACTTTCGATGCACGATGGTACAGGTTCCTAACACTGCCAATTCGCACCGTTTTGTAGATTCTATGAATTCATTTTTGGGCTAGAAATTCAAAGGAATATTTATTGATATTCAGGCTCTAGAGGGTTTGATTCAAGCACAGAAGAAGCAAAAGTTTATTAGGAGGAATTGAATAATTGACCGAGCTGACACATGAATATATTATGTGGCACAAGAGTTGTGAGAACTCAGAGATGAAAAATTTTACCTGGAACGTTGGTGAATTGCAAAGACCAAAAATAGAGGCAAGCTAACTTCGGCTCAACCGAAGTTTATATACCCTTGGAGCTTGAGATATGAAAGATTTTTTTCAGACCTATCTTTTGTATAGGAGCTGTACTGTCCAATACGACAAATCTTGGTGAAATTATGTAAAATCATTAAAAACTTATAAATACGAGCTTTGGGATCGATAGCATTAAAAACAAAAAAAGTTTTTCTCACTAAAACTAGTTTTTCAACCGATCGTTCCTATGGCAGCCATATGCTATTGTCATCCGATCCGGCCGGTTCCGACAAATGTGCAGCGTATTTGTACCAAAAGACTTCGTGCAAAGTTTGGTTAAGATAGCTTTAAAACTGACGGAGGAGATAGCATAGAAACAGAAGGACGGACAGACAGACGGACGGACAGACAGACAGACGGACATGGCTATATCAACTCAGCTCGTCATGCTGATCAAGAATATATATACTTTATGTAGTGCTTCCTTCTCTGCGTTACAAACATCCGACAATTTCAATATACCCTCTTCAGGGGTATAAAAAGACCTGACTGCACACCAGGCTCATGAATTCGAATAAATTTAATCATTTTTTCACGAACGTTGTAATATTGTTTCGCGATTGCTTTTGACGATCCCCGTCATCTCGCCAACAGCTGTACTGACTTTTTATCTGCTAAAAAAATGGAAAACCTACCTTCGTGCTGAGGACGCACTCAAAGGGTTAGCGCTGGGAAACGTTCTCAAAGATATAACTTCAACTGACGAAATAGTTGACATACTTTGCCAAGCCAAAAACAAGAAACTTTGGACTGCGCTGTCGAGGATTGTTGATTTCAAGTATTACATTTATACATGTATGAGATTTGACTACAATACGATACCAGAATAAATATTTTATTTATGATCTCAAGAAATGTAAAAACTATCTTAAATTACACAAATAAACTAACATTTTTCGGTGTAAAAATAATTTTTTTGAAGGGCCTTAGCCTTCTCTTACTACGTTTATGCTATGAATTTCACGATTTCTGCAATTTGCAAAATCCAATTTGTTCCTGTTTATGCAGCATTTGTAAATTCACAAAATAGCCAGCACACATCTGAGAAAACAAAAGATCTGGCAACACCAACTTAACGTTATGTTGCTGCGCCACGGCATTTCATGCATTGACGTCAACTTTCGTGGGTAATCGAATTCATGAAATGGTGTTTATGCACGCACTTTCTGAGGCATTTCATAAAATGATTTTGCAAAATGAGCATGCATGCAAAAAACCATGGTTGCAGATCATTTCAGATTTTTCTACACACGTATTTTGACCATGGTTTTTGCGAAAAACCATGATTTTTTATACAAAACAGTCTGGCAACACATCTTTTGAAAAACAGCTGTTCTGTTAGTTAATTGTGTTTGGACCAAATGTAAATAGCAATACAACATGGAAACCTTTAAAAGTCATTGAAAAAATCATTGTGCTTCTCGCAATTGTAAAAGAGATGGATGTGCTGATCCAGTTAGATGGAAAAACCAAACGAAATAACCTTATGTTTAATGGAACAAGTGGTGCTGGCAGGAAGATGTGTGCATACTTTGATGAGCTGAACGAGCTGTACGGATCGCGTCCAGTAGGCTATTCAATCTTCGCATCCGCGGTCTATGCACCCTTAAGACTGCCTACAATGCCTCAGCCGTTTGCATGGGCTATCCGCCTTACACGTTTTAAGATCTTCATGCGCTCCTTTCTCCACTCCAGAAGATTAAGTACTAACTTTGATGTCCGCCTTTGCGGTTGAATTAGAAAAAATATTTGTTTTGTTCTTTCCATTTTAATTCCTTGCACTTGTTTTTTTTTTCTTACAATTCATCAGCTAATTGTGCAAGTGTGTTGCCACCTTATTATCAAAATTTCATAAGTGGCAGAAATATCAAAAAACATGTACTGCTCGCATAAACGTAGTATATGTTACATACATATGGAAAACTTCATGATCCCTGTTGGCTCACATCGCTTGATTGCGATCAAGTTCCAATTAAAAGTTCTTCACGTTTCTTAAAACTCCATTTATTTACTTTAGTTTCATACAGTTACTCCATTTTAAGCTTGTTGCTGGACTTGACATTGAAATTAGGGAACAAGAGAGAAGTAGGAGGCCAGTGGAAAATTGGTGTAAAAAAAAAAAAATAAAAAAAAAAACAACAGATGTTTCTGCTGACTTATTTCCCAGAACTTGTCTGCCGCCAGTTAAATAATCTCGCCATGTCCCCGTTAGTTGTGTTTAACGGCTCTTCTTCCAATTCGCTCCTATGCAAATTTTCAACACATCATCGCTCGCCACACAACAGCTGTTCGGTATGCTGCTTACGTTAGCTGCTGCTGTTACGCCGCGGGGTTGTCACTTTGGTTTCTTCTTCAATAGGTACAGGGTATATAACAGGGCTTAATCCCGAAACGAATTTCGGTTCCGGTTCCCGTACCGGTACGTCCCGAAATGAATGTTTCGGTTAAAGGTTCTTTATCGGTTTTCAATTAATTTCGGTTTCCGTTTTCGGTTTCGGTACCGGATTTTTATTTGATACCGGTACGTACCGGTACTCACCGATAAGTACTACTTATTTTTAATACTGAAAAAAATTTAATAATTGTACCCGACGTGGTTGCTACGCCTCCAAGCGTGGGTGAAGCATCCCTTACAATTACTCTTTAAATCTTTTTTTAATTTCCCCTCCGTTTTTTTTTCCCTCTTCAAAATTTTTTTTTTTTTTTTTTTTTTTGTGCCTTTTTTCAACAATCTTAATTAATTTATACTTTTCTGATCTCGTAATTTGTAAATTTCCTTTTTTGAGACAGTTCGGTCTACACCCATTTTTTTCCCCTCCTTCAGTCTTCAAATCTTCTAAAAATTTTGGGTGAAAATCTAACAATTTCCTTTATTTTAGTTGTTTCATGGTTTTTTTGTGTTTAATTTTTATTTACCACCCTTGCATATTTTCTGTTCATCTTTTGTTTTTTTGTCTACATACATAAGATCAAGAACTTTTAAGGCGAAATGATTCCTCTCAGTAACATAATTTTGCACACTCCTAACATAATTAGGTACAGGTATAAAAAAAACTGGAACCGCCCCGTTTCGTTTCGTTCCGGTTTTATCGGTTCCAAAATAACGGTAAACGGTATTCGGTTCTTAAAAATTTTTGTATCGGTTCGGTTCCGTTCCGGACGGTTTGAAACGGTTTATTTCGGTTACGTTTCGGTTTTGGTTTCCGTTTTCGCCCTTGTTATTTTTTTTTTTTTTTTTTTTTTCCTCATTCTGTCATCTAATTTTTGTTAAGGATTGCTTAGCAAATCATCATGGAAAGACTAACACCGCAACAATAAAGATCCTCTGTTTTGGCGCCGAATTTTGTTCAGTGACTAGGCACATTTCTTGCTAAATGTATACGCTAAAAAACAAATGTATTGCATTTGGACTGATGGTCATATATTTGCTTATTTCTGGCCATCTTAGACATAATTCCTTCACCCATAGTGCTTGGACAGTACTTTAAAATTATGGAAAAACATTTTGGTCAGCACAACACCTACAGACTTCTAACTTAAAAGATAATTTTGCCGGAAATTTTAAAAGTAAAGTCGCCAACTCCTCATTCCATTTAGAAAAAGTCTTACAAACCATCTGGCTACCTTAGGGAGTGATAATACATTTTTAATGGTTTCAAATGTAATTTTAAAAGCTACAAATATAACTAAATGGAAATTAAGATAAGCAGCACTACCTAGTGCTGTGTGTTAGTGTTTTGGGTTCCCGTAAAATCCATTTTGGGGCCATGCTCTAATAACGCGACACCTGACCACCGTAGCGATCCTGAGCCGGACGACTGGCTCCGTACATGCCGCCAGCGCCGCTATTGCCACCACCCTGATAACCACTGGAGCGCTCGTTATAGCCACGATCGAAACGAGTCTGGGCCTGCACTGGTCGCCAATTGTTGTCATCGACGGCGGACGACTTTTGCCACGAATTGGTGCTATGCATATTCGAGGACATGCCGTTATTGCTGTACGACTTCATGGGATTGCTACTGCCCAAATGGGAACCTCCGCCGCCGCCACTTGCAGAAGAGGGTGCCCAAATGTTAACATTGTTGGAGTTGCTGCTATAGCCGCTGCTGCCAGAGGTGTCATAGCGCTTGTTGCCGCTGCAAAGTTACCTTTAGTTAAAAATTCGTTCTTTATTGCCACACAAACACTTACTGTGGCATGCTGTGGGAATCATCGCGTCTATAGCTAGAACCAGTACTGCGTTCCGAATCATTGTAACGACCTCCGCTGCTGCTTGTGTTGTTCTTATGCACATAGGAGGAGGTTCCGCCGCTTGTGTTATTCTTGTGGACATAAGAGCTGGCGGAAGCAGTGCTGGCCGATACAGCCAGATGACGTACATCCACATCACGTTTGTAATCATCACGCTTGCTCGACGAAGAGGAGTAATCATGCTTCGAGCCCGATGAAGAGTATTCGTTGCCACCAGAGCGTTTTGTCGGAACAGCTGGATAGTCTTCGACGGCTGTACGTTTAGTGGCAGTCGAGCTGACATAATCACTGCGTTTGTTTGTATAGTCCAGACGCTTGTTTGAACTAGCATAGTCATCCAGGCCGCGTTTGGAGCTAGTCGAGGATCCATAATCATCATGCTTTTTGTCATAGGTGCTGAGAGAGGAAATATGAGGTTGGAGTAATGAGGTTTCCCTTCAAAAGAACTCACCTGCGCGAGCTGACTAGATTGGCATCGAATCTGGGTGGAGGTGGTGCTTCAAAGACCGCGGTACGCTTGCGATCGGTTGCTTCTGGATAGCGTACATCAGTGCGCTTGGTTACAGCACGCTTGACAACATCCTCGCGAGATTCCATAATTCTGTTAATTTCGTTTTTGAAGTGTACAAAAAAGATGAAAAAGAGGGAAGAGAATAAAATTAGCAAAGCTTAACGAAATGGAAGTGCGTTGATGGGGGCTTAAAGAGGGTAAACAGTTTAGACTAGGATGCGCATTTGCCTATCACGGAGTTCCGAGTCCTGTGATGGAATTATTGTTTTTTTTTTTTTTTTTGAAGCAGTTGAAGAAACAACGTGGAAGGCTGCAACTTAACTTAGTACACTAATTTGAGAACACGGACAAATGCTTTGGCGAGAGAATAATATAAAAAAAAGGTATAAAAAGTGTGTTGCTGATTTTTGCGGTACTGTTTTGTGCATACTTCATCTGTTGACGCTTCAACTCGAGGCGCTCCAGTTCAATTTTCTCGCGCTCCAGCTTCTGGCGCTCACGCTCCATGCGCAACAGTTCGGCCTTCTCGCGCTCGAGCCGCTCCCGTTCAATGGCCAGCTTGCGTCGCTCTTCCGCCAGCCGCTCCTCCTCAACGCGCTGGCGTTCACGAGCCTCACGCCGGCGTCGCTCTTCCTCGCGCATCTCCCGCTCCCGTTCACGCAGACGCTGGCGTTCGCGCTCCTCGCGAATCTTCTGATAGGACAGCATCTCGCGCTGACGGCGCTCGCGTTCACGCTGACGCTGCTGGATCTCACGATCGACATCGCGCGGATTGCGTGGCGGTCGCTGATCGCCTGGCCCATGGGATTTCTGACCTGTTCCCGATCGACCACGATCGTGGCGTTGCTTATCGGTGGTGGACGACTTTTCCTTGTCGTCGGGGTTGCGCTTGCCGCGCTCCTTGTTGTCCTTACCGTCGCGCTTGCCATTGCTGTTGGTGGAGCCCTCACCATTGGCCTCCTTGCTGTCGCCCACATTGGCGCCCTTTTTGTTGTCGTCGTTGTTGCCGCCACTGCTGCCCTTGGAGCCGGAGCCGGTGCCGGACTTCTTATCGTCGTCCCTTTTCTTGACCTCGCTCTGTGACTTGCTGTTGTTACCCTTGCCATCCTTCGAGTTGGCACTGCCGCCAATCTCATTTTTGGTGCGCTCCACCGAAATAATGCGGCCATGCAGCTCCGTGCGATGCAAATTCTCAATGCAACGAGAGGCATCCCCGGACGAGGACATGGTTACATAGCCATAGCAACGCGTACCTGGGGTGCGCGTATTGGTAACCACCTTGGCGCCAATCACTTTGCCGAACTTGGAGAAGATGGCCTTCAGATCACTGGCACGCGTCAAATTGGACAGACCGGACACCCAGAGGTTTCGTGACAGCGTGGCCTGCTTGCTATTGGATGACGATGAGGCCGTTCCAGAGCCAGCACCCGAGCCCGATTTGCCGGCATTGGCATTCGAGGAGGCCGAAGATGAAGCGGCCCCAGCTGCAGCTGCTGTCGATGAGGCGGCAGTCGATGATTTCTCTGCAAGTTCCATGTAAATAATAACAATATTGGAAGAGAGTTATGGTCAGAGCTTTGAGTGGCTTTAACTGGTTAACTGATTTTGGTTTATTTTATGAAACGATCTTTAAGGGAGCACTTTAAACGCACACACATTTGTAGCTGCTGTTGTGTTGTTGGTTATCCCAAGAGATTATCGACAAAGCGAACCACCTGGCAAAGAGTAGCCAAGAGAGTGTGAATTTGATTGGCGATGATATTGATGATGATGAGGATCCTCGGTAGCCATGAAGTCGTCGAATGCAGAGAGACAGGAACTCCAAATGAGCCGGCTCAGTCTTAGTCTGTGAGGAGAAATTCCATTTCTTCAAAATTTCAGAGGCCCCTCCAAAGAGTTGTCCTTAATTAGGTAGGAGCGGTCCAAAATACTCTTATGGCTTGCCTTAGGTCACTTGGGATATCTAGTTGAATCATATGCAGAATCTCATCCGTGTTAATGCTTCTTCCTAGCTGCAAACTATTTTAAATCATTTCCAGTTGTTGAAGTTTCCACAGCCACAGCCACTTTGCCTCCAGTTGTTTTTGGTTGTCCTCTCCAGCTTCCAGCATGACGGTCCATCTCTAATCCCGATGACCAACCAAATTCACACTCTCTTGCATTTATCTAATTCACATTTCCCCAATGTCTTAATGGTTTCTTTTTCACAAAACTTTTACATGGCTCTTTTTTTTTTTTTGGGGGGTCTGAGACCATTTTCTAACATTAAACCTTTCAAATACACTGAGCTCTTCATCATGCTAAGCTGCAACAAATAACTTAAATTTACCTTTATCATCCTTTTGGTTTGATGATTTCGACAAAGACTTTTGTTCGCTAAAAAAAAAAAAAAAGGAATTATTATAAAAGTTTTTAACATTCTAGAGTGCTCTTACCCAGCGTCCTTTTTATCAGTAGATTTTTCATCCTTCTTCTTTGAACGAGCCCCGCTGTCATCTTTGCGACTCTTTTTATCTGCATCCTTGGAGCTGGTGCCTGATTTATCAGCTTTGTTAGACGGTTTGACTGTAAGTTGGTGCATAAATTAGGTCATTTTTTTGTCTTATTTAAGATACAAAACCCAGTTCATTTGCACAAAATTTGGAGCTTTTAATGCTTTAGACTAAGAAGCACCAAACTCTATCGGGCCTGTTCCCCTTTTCGATTTCGATCAAATTATGCGGAATCGGAATTGTTAAATGTTCTCGCTTTCAAAAACCAATTGAGTTGTTCAACTTCTAGCTTCAAAATCCCAATTACCTTCAATTGATCCTTTGGATGGCGAAAAGATTTGGCCTAATTCTTTGATCGTTTCTTAGAAATCACAAATCTTACCGATTCCGATTAATCGGATTCGGAAATGGGAACAGGACTGTATAAAAACCTATACTGATGGCCCTAAAGAACTCGACACGAGTCGACTGCGCTCTGGAACAGCGGGCCGAAATTTTGTGCAAAAGTCTACTGTATAAAACGACTATAGGAAACGATTTTGTGTACATATAGGCATTTCCATTCTGTCGAACGTGACCGCCGTACATATTGAAATTGAAATTGAATGAATAGTTAGCGAAACTTAACACAATAACTGAGCCCAAATAGTTTTAATACCTTATTAAAGAATAGTTCTATGAAATGTATATTCAGGGGTGTTCTACAAATCTCTAAGATTTTCTATAAACGATTCACTTAAACTAAAGTGTGTTTATTTGCGAGGGGAATCAACCGCCTAAGATTATGTAGAGAACCAAATCTACTTGCTTTGAAGGCGGTTTCAAATCGCTCAACTTATTTTATCTGTAGCCGCATTTTTGACATGTAAATTCAAACAGCTTTTATAGAAATGCTAACGTTTATATGAAAACCGTGTTAATGATTCATAATAGAGAACATATTTAAAAAATATTTTATTTCGTGACATGTCGAACGGGACATTTTTTCATCAATATATATGGTTTCTGCTATAATGCGAAGCAAAAACTTACAGGCATAATACATAGTTTCTCGTGATTTCTTATGCATTCATGTACACCCCTTTGTACCATCAGAAATATTTTAGATAGCGAAAGTTCATGTAATCTATAGTCACTTTTTTCCAAAAAATTAAGCAAATTTAATGGCCACGAAACCGAATATATTCAATTGGGTTATTAGGAAATGTAAGATAAGCTTAGATTAGTTTAATTTGATTCTTTCCGTATAAAATATACTTAGTCAGCCGAGATGTTTTGCGCATCAGAAAAAACGCAACTACGAACAAAGGCCAAGTGTACCATAAAGTAGGCTCATATCTGCCAATGTCTATTATGTTGCGAAACTGAAACACAGATATTTTAATGCCGGTAGTGTTGCACCAAATACCGGTTCAAAGCGTTGAGCGAGGATCAAATTGTGGCGAGTCAGATGGAGCAGATATGTGACAAGATGAGGTGGGTCATAGCACTTTTGGGGCTTGATCCCAAGTTGATTGTCTATGCATTTTTTTGTAGGAATGCTGCTATCGTATGGGCTTTGGGATTTGGGCTGTGCCATCATTTTGCCATCGTAGGACAATTGGGTATTTATTTAGAATGTCTCAGAATACAGAAAATAAATCGAAATCGAAATATAGGTCTGAAAAAAATCTTTCATATCTCAAGCTCCAAGGGTATATAAACTTGTTCAGGTCGCGCTTCGAAGTACGCTTGCCTCTAAACGTAGTTTTAACTCATATTTTTTGAAACGTTTGTTCTCTTACTAAAAAAATGGTTCTTTATTTCCTGTAAAATATAATAAATTTAGATGCTTATTAATAATATTGAATATGATGTTTTAACTGAAAAAAAAGTTTGTTTGTTATATAAAGAATTTTTGGCGTCTTCATCAACATGAAAATGAACATGTTTTTCCCATATCTCATCTATGGAAGTAGAAGAGAAATTACATCGAACAGTTCTGCATCATTAGTCAAAAATCGTATTTTTTTTTTTTTTTTTTTTTTTTTTTTGGTCTTTAAAGACTTCAGTATATCTTGATGGTAACTATACTGACTATACTGGCCGGTTATAGCGCAGCGGTTAGTGTGTTGGTCTGCTGTGAGAGGAGAGCGTTCAATCCCGCCTCGGACCATTTAATAAAAAAGGGTTATTCTTTCCTTAGAAAATAACTTTTACACATCCGGTGACCTTGTAAGTAACTAGCCATGAAAAAGCTTCTAAAAGTTTTCCATTTGGATTCTGCGTTAGGGATTACCAAGCCAATATTACATTTTACAACTATACTGATATCATCAAATAATGATATTTATCCCAATATCTTTTCATCCGTTTATCAACTAATATAGTTAGGAGAGTTAAATGCTTACCCGATTTCACCGACTTGTCATCTGGAGCCTGTGGAAAAAAATAAAATATTTAGTGCAAATAAATAAATGATTGAAGTCAGCTTCGGCCACCCGAAGTTTGCAAAACATTTTTTTACAAGCTTTTATAAATTTTTGAGTTCTTAATATCCGAATCATTTGAATATTCTAACATCACCACAACGATTTCTTTGAGTAAGCAACTCCATGACGAAGATAAAATTTCCTCGAAGCAATTTCTGGTCCTTGCTTGCTTACTGTAAACTGGTGGTCCTGTTGGAAGACCCACCATTTTGTGCATAGGGTAACATCGCTTTGATCCACTACAGTTTTCATTAAGTCAAAGTTGACGTTCTCTTGTTAAAAAAATCGATTTGCCGACACCGATGCTATAATTTTTGGCGACCCAGTAGCAAACATGTTACAAAATGTTGTTGCTTTAGGCAATATTTTGAACATGCAAAACTGTGAACAGATTAAACACAATATTTTCCTCTGACTTGAACTAAGAGCAGCTTTATGTGATATTTTTGCTTAGAACCAAAAATTTAAAGACTGCAAGTGAAAAAGGCCAAGAAAACTATAAGAGCATAGGAATTAGATGCGGGAAACAGTGCAAAACCGACCCAAAAATCACGCTTTACTGAACTTAAATTTAAGCCAGGAGAGCAGCATACCAGGTGACAGTCAATCATATGTGTAGTAGCCTAGTTCTACTGACACATAAGCACTTTGTTTTTTCAGTGTGCACATAGAAACAGTGAAGATAGAAAAATTTTGCGATTACCGTTTAAAAGAGCGTGTAAGATGACAGGAAATAAAAGGCAAAAAGAGATGTTTCCAAATCGTTGTTTCCTGTGATGGAAATTAGACCGCGTAAAATAAAAACCAATGCAAATATTAATTTATCTTTTTGGATAATTTCCCGGATGAAAAAAAGTTTAATTTGGGTTTTTGCACTATTGGAAGGATTAGAGAAAAAAAACCATTTACTTTTCTAAGAAAAAATGTTTGAGAAGGAACATTGATAGTTTGGACTGCGTTCTGAAAGTTTGGATGCTTGGAACTGGCATTTCATGCGAGACTCCAGACAGTACGTGGACATTTTGCAAATGAATTTAAAGCCTTTTTGTTCTTCATTGAAGGACATAAAAAAGTAAATTTTCCAACAGGAAATTTAATCAATGCACGACAGCCGCTAGACGAATTCATGGCTTGTAGGCAATAATGTTAGGTTTTTTTTAGTGGCCCTTCTTTGCGTACACATTTGTGTTCCAGAGTTTACATTTACGTTTTCAAATTTTGTGATTCTGTAAATGTACGTTCTCCAAATAAAACATGTGTATGGTTAGGAAAAATACTCATAGTGTTTGGGACGAATATCAAAATATTTACAAAATGTAGAAAATTTGGAAAAAATTGGCTAAATGCTTAACAAGTGCCAATGGAATCATTTGATCAGACTACTTTGGAAAAGAAAACAAACAAACGGACAAATGGATACTGTTCGATAGAATAAGCCCACTTATAAATAACTATTAATAAAATATAAATTTACCTCATCGTGCAAAAGTTTCTGTTCATCTTCACCAATTGTTAAATTGATGGACTCGTCATTATCCATGTTCACAGTGTCTCCTGTGTTCTCCTCTTCCTCCTGAACTTCAGCAGCGGCTTCGTCGGCATTACCATCATCCTGACCATTTTCCTCTTGTGCTTCTTCTTCATAGTCTTCTTCGTCGTCCTCGTCATCGAGTATGACACAGACATCATCAACATCGCCAACTTGATCTATTTCGTGGCCATCATCATCAAGATGGGCATTACCGTCTCCATTTTCATCGCCTTCCTGTTCTTCAGCCTCCATGGGTTCTTCCTTCACTTGGATTTCGGGCTCGGGATTTTTGATGGGCATGGGTAGGGGTTTCTTAGCCTTGCCAGCCGGCACAATCAAGTGGGTGGTGGGATCTAGGCCCTCCTCTTTCAATGACTAAATTGCACACACACACACACACACACACACACACACACACACACACAAGCGTGAAAGATTGTATAAGTTAGATGTTGCTGGCTGTGGAAATAAATATTAAATACCTTCTCAAGACGTTCAATAAGAACAGCCTTTGGACCCACAGCCTCCAGCTTGCGCTTCTCCAGCTCGTCTCTTAAATCGCACACACGCAGCTCATTAATCTTTTTGCCTAATTCGGGCATTTTCACTTGCACTTTTATTGCACAAGAGAGAGTCCGTAAACAATACAGTAATACACGCTAGATACAATTGCACTTGATGAATAAACAAGATGAAAACTATTTAATAAAATTTTCTGTTCTGTTTTTCAACGCGTGATGTGAAAATTGTTCTCCGTCCGTTCAGACTCACGTATACACACAAATGAAATGAAAATTAAAAGATGGCGACATCAAATGATTTAGTATGACCGTACTTAAATGTCAAACTAACTAGAGATGCGTAGTATAATATTGTTGGTCAAACTGTTACTATGTTTGAAAAATACACCTTAATAAAATATAAATTTTAAATAAGATCAGTTTATAGCAGGTCAACTTTTAGTGAAATTTAGCAAAAAGAAAAAACGGGTGGCGGTGGGCATTTCCACAGTCGTGAGCACGCCCTTAAAGTTCACAAATGGACAAAATGTATTTGTATCTTAAGTATGTCAACTGAACAATCATTAAAAAAATCGATTTAATCAAAAAATTACCACATTTTCCATATTGTGTTTATGTTTTTGTAAAAACAGTAGGCCAACTCGTCGAATTATATCAGCCTCCAGTACAAACCTCTGCAGGCAGATTATTTTCGAGTAAAAAACTTTATTCGAAAAGCATTTGAAATTCAACCAGAAAACCATGCTCGACCTCAAAATAATGTCAATGCCAAAAAAGTGCATTTTGAGAAAATGTAGTCGCATTACTCGTTTGCCATTCGACTCTTCGATAGTTTCTATTCGATAGTCGGCCATTTTTTGGCTTTATTTTAAGGGCGCGCCAAATGGCAAAAATTTGACATTTGCTTGAATTAAATTAAATTCAAATTTATTTATACTTTTTAATGTTTACCAATAATATCAATGATAACACAATGAATTGCAGATATTAGAAACTTCTAATGTAGTTTCAATTGGACTCAAGAGACCACAAGCCTCTGTCTGTCCAAAACAATGGTTCTTGCCACTAATTTAAATAAAATTTTATATTTACCAGCCATTTTGAAATTATGTTTCCAGCGAAAATAAACTAGAATTAAATATCTTTGTTTTATTTGCTAACTTTGTTGCCAGCCATTTTTTAAATTGTTGCAATGCAAATGCAGAATGAGGACAGGAAATTGCATTTTCAGTGATGACGATAACTTTTTTGAAAATGTGCTTCAGTGAGGAAGCCATATTATAGAGAAGTTTTTGATGCAAAGAATAAGAAAGACTTAATTTTATTGACAGAAAGGAGTTTAAATTTTATAACAATTCAAGGGGGAGGTGGGCGGTTAAGTCGACTTCCCCGGGCGGCACAACCACACGCTATGCCTTTGGAGCAAATCACTGGCAAGGATAATCTAGCTTGTGTCACAATATATAGCTATTTTTTGCTAAAAAGCTAGATTTTCTTTCGATATATAATCCTGCTGCTATGTCAATGGTGTTGCCATGAATGGAGAGGGTTTTAGCTTAATGAGTTGGTGTTAGACACAGAGAGAGAAGTGTATGGACCCCCTTTATTAAAGTCCGACTACAACCATAAGTTGGGCAGGTCCAAGCAAGCTTCAAGTGTTTTAGAATGTTAAAATGCAGCAATTTGTCTTATATATGAATCCCGCAAACCAGCTATCGTGGCGGGACTATCAGAAAAGCATGCTTGCTTCACAAGAGGAAGGCGAACTTTGATTTTTAATTGCAGACATTTCAGTGAAACAAGATAAATTCACTTTTTGAGAATGACCTCAAAAATACACCAGTGGGACAAGGGTAAAAGTTTCCACGGCCATATGTTCATTTCAACTCGTTAAGATTTTTTAGAAAATGATGTTCGTGAGATATGTTCTTCTTGTTCGACACAAATTCGTGTGCACGATAGTTGCTACTATATAAAACCACCATCTCTAATCGCCTTCACTGCCGCAGTGAAAAGCGTCACGTTGTCATCTCTTACTTTACCATTCTTTAAGCGTTTATTTCTATTACAATTAAAGCAACCTTTGAATATAACTGATAATTGTCCAGTTGCAGCATGTCCGTGGTAATTGAGACCACACTGGGCGATCTCACCGTTGATTTGTTCACGGACGAGCGCCCAATTGCCTGTCTAAACTTTTTAAAGCTGTGCCGGCTCAAGTACTTCAACTTCAATCTCTTTCACACCGTGCAGCAGGGCTTCATAGCCCAGACTGGTGATCCCAGCGGTGCTGGCGATGGTGGTTCCTCCATCTGGGGTGTGGTTGAGGGACCACACAAACGTTTCTTTGAAGCTGAATATTTGCCCAAGATTCCTCACTCCAATCCGGGCATGCTCTCACTAGTCAGTGCGGGTAAGAATATGGTGGGATCGCAGTTCTTCTTTACGCTGGGAGAGAATCTGACCTCGCTGGATGGCACGCATTGTGTTATTGGTGAAGTGGTTGAGGGGCATGAGGTGCTGCGCAAGCTGAATGATGCCATTGTGGATGAAAAATTTCGTCCTTATCAAGACATACGGATCACACATACTGTAATTCTGGAGGATCCATTTCCCAATCCTCGTGGCCTGCAGGCACCCAGTCGTTCGCCTTCACCCAGTAAGGAGCTGTTGAAAAATGGACGCATTGCGGCTGACGAGGATATTGATGATACCAATGGCAAGACAATGGAAGAGATGCAAGAACTATTGGCCGATCGCGAGGCCAAGGCCAGAGCTACGATACTGGAGATAGTGGGCGATTTGCCGGATGCAGAAATGGCCCCGCCGGAGAATGTGCTCTTTGTGTGCAAATTGAATCCGGTGACCACAGACGATGACTTGGAAATAATCTTCAGTCGCTTTGGCGTGGTCAAAGGTTGTGAGGTCATAAGGGATCGCAAGACGGGCGACTCCCTGCAGTATGCCTTTGTGGAGTTTGAGGATCAGAAAACCTGTGAGGCAGCCTACTTTAAAATGGATAATGTGTTGATTGATGATCGTCGCATACATGTGGACTTTTCGCAGTCGGTGTCTAAGGTAACCTGGCGAGGCAAGGGACGAGGCATTGAAGGGGACGAGGGTAGACTGGATTTTGATAATCTGAGGGGAAACAATGGGCATAAAAGAAGAAGAGATATGGAAAGAGATCAACCCAGAAATCGTGAGAATTCGGCAGATCGCCGAAAGGCAAAGGAACAGCGTCATTTGGAGCAGCGAGAACGGGAAAAACGAAGCGAAAGAAGCCAACGAGGGCATTCAAGATCAAGGGATAGAAATGAACGTAGACGTTCCAGGTCAAGGGAAACAAATGATCGACGAATTTACAAGTCCAGAGAACAAACCCAACGGCGACGTTCCATATCATTGGAGCGAAACGAACGCAGGCCACCACCAAGCAAACGTCCGGAAAATCGTCGGAGCAGAAGCAGAGAAACAAACAGAAGCCGAAATAGTATGGCTGATTACAGGTAGGAATATATAAACCAAATCTTTCAATTCTTAAACAAATGATACCGAATTTGCAGATCTCGTGAGTCCAGGAGGGAACCAAGTGTGAAGCGGAAAGAGCAAAAAGTAGAAAAGACTCTCAAACGTTTGGCCGTGGAAAAGACTTCCAAATCCAAACGTAAAGCCAGCAGCAGTAGCTCAGACTCCTCCACCGATAGTTCCTCTGGTTCGGAATCAAGTTCATCATCCAGCAGCTCTAGTTCCTCCTCCTCCGATGAACGCAGTAAGCGCAAGAAAGGCAAGAAGTCAAAGCAAAAGCGTTCTAAAACGAAAAACAAATCTAAATCCAAAAAAAAGTCACACAGAAAATAAAAGTTAACTTTCTCTATTCAAACAAACAATTTTGAGACTATTTTTTACGCGTCTTCAACTCCGTTTCCAGGGCTGCCATGGCAGCTCCCCCGCAGTAGTCTCCTGCGCCGTTCTTTGCTCTGCGTTTTCCACGAGGTGGGTCAACAATGGCATCCGGATTAAAGACCACATTGTCCAGCCGCGTTACATCCGGCGTTATACGTAATTCTGTCACAACCAAAATATAATCAATGGAAGCAATGTTTATGTAATTGATGGACACCCACCATAGACATCGTCCTCCCGCTTCTTGGCTTGAATTACATTCGTGCGCAGTTCGTGAGACACATCCTCGGCCAATTGAATCATCTAATAGTAAGATTGAATCGAGTTACAATTCGAATCTTTACCCGTACACCACATACCTTCTGAATCTCTTCCACATTTGATTCGTTGCGATTTTGTTGAAACGATTCGTTGATTTTATGCCTGCCCGCTGTCAGGGCCTTGACATCGCCTTGGAATACATGTTGCCGAGTTCGATGGAGCTTCTTAAAAGCACTAAGCACCTGGGATTGGAGAAGAATTGTCTTAGTATTTTGTTTTATTTACAATTTCTGGTAATAACTCTTACCTGCCGCCGCAATTGGGACATTTTAAACAGCTGCTTTTGAAATGCAGCCCTGGCAGTTATAGATAGTGATGGAAGGGATATTGTGATTCAGTGACATCGATATTTCGCATTTAGTAAAAAAAAGCAAGAGCTAACAAAAGGGATCTTCACAGTCTACAATAAAATAGACGTAAATTAGAGCATTTTTATTAATTTAATTTTTTTCCTTATCATTCTTATTTATATGACCATGACTGAGCATGTTGCAGTCACTGTGACTTTAAGTCCATCTCTAATACCTCTGACTGCGCTTTAGTTGATAGAAAAATTTCGCACGTTCGGTTGTTTGGTCGTCGCGATCACAAATAATTAATATTAATGAATTGTGTATTAATAAGCAAATGAAAATCTCGAAAGAAAATGTCATAGCATATCAATAAACAAAATTCTTAATCACAATGCGCCACCTGGCAATGTTGTGGTGTATACAAATATAAAAGTACGAAATTCATCTTCTCCTATGCGTGTGTGTGTGTGTGTAATAAGAAGAGTTTTAACTATTGGCACCGCCATTCCCACCCCCCAAAGTTGGAATTAAATAAAAGCAAAACTGGCCCAATCTCAAAGTGATAAACTAGCGTCGTTCTTTATGAACATGGATGACGAGGAGGAGGAAGTAACCGATCTGAAATTACAATTGTTTCACAATACAGTACGCGAGCACATTGTAAGTAGCTATCTCACCCCCATCCACCCCATCAAAAACAATTGGTCAAAAATCAGAGCTCAGCATCAGCAGCAGCTGCTTCTGTTTGCATTTGCTGTTACAGCTGTCCGCCCTATTGTAACTGTACTGGGCAGAGACATGCACAGCGGGGGAAACGATTACACGCTTTGCCTTTGATAAACAAAATCAAACGGTGTGTCGGCCATAAATTTGTTTGGTTTTGTTTTATGAGACTCTCTTATCGGAAACTTTCTTCCATAAACTTTTTGTAAAACCTTGTGTTCAATTCGTGAGGCGAGATAGCCGCAGAGGAAGCCGCTAAATAATCAACATTAGTATCAATAACTGGCTGCCTGTCGTGCGCTTTCTAATTTGGCAAATTTTGGTCGGACACTCGAACCCACCTGTTGTTAATCAGTAAGAGTAGCTATATCCGTCTGTGTTATACCCCGTAACTGCACATATCGAGCTTAGTGATTCGATTTTACCAAATGCAATTCTTTGCTAATTTTTTGTCAATCGTGAAAGCAAGCTATTAAAAAACTGTTTATGAAGTCGAAGAAGGTTTAAAGCTCGTATTGCGTCTGAGGACGGTGATTCGGTTTGGCGCCAAATGTAGCTCCAACAATGTGTTTTGTAAATGAGTTCTCTCAGGTACTCCAGTCCCTTGGGGGCGCTAGTCGGGAGCCACCAACCAGGCTCATTGTATTGTATGCACTTTTCAGTGTGTGCAGGGTAACTTGATTTTAACGTATCTATTAAACATGCCATTCTGTGCGAGAGAACGTTAGATCTTAAATCTGTCTTCGCATTATCAGATAATTATCAGAATTTTTCCTTCCCTTTGCCGCAAATAAGGCAACTAATACTTTGGTGTTTGCTTTTAGCATCTTCCTCCTCTTTCAGCACGATTTGTGTGGGAGAGCTGCCCCATGGCAACACCCTGAACTATCCATACTTTATATTCTACATTATTTTATTGTTTGTTCATTATATTCAACTCCTAATCAATTTTTGTAAACAAATAACACCTGGAATATTTAAGTGTTAGATTACTTAGAGGGACTGCATAAATTCAAAAAAATTTATATTTTCTATTTGCTTTAACGTTCTATTAGGGTCTTATAAACACCCTGTAAAACTTTCAATCAGATCCGACAATATGTTTTGCAAAAATAACCCTTCTATCGGGGGTGTCACAGAAATCTCTAGAGATTTTGGCCTCGGTTGGTTTGAAAAACGCTCGAATAATCCGTCGGTGTCCCAGAACTTCAAGAGATTTCATTTTCTTATTTGAAAATCGAGCTCGAAGGTTTGTGGCCATGCTAATGGTATTTTTCAATCAAATTTATAAACAGGGTTGTCCCTTCTTGCAAAAAAAACTAACTTTCAAATGCACCAAATCAATGCTTTAAATCTATCAAAAATAATTTTCATATTATCGAAAACAGTTGTCCAAACTTTAAATGCGACTATCTCGAAACCACTTTTTCCAAAATGATTGCAAAAATTTAAAGAGTAACTGTTGACCAATTTTCAAATTTTTTTTTTAAATTTCTTCTAATACTCACCATTCTGGTGTGAACTAGGATATTTTTGATCGGTTGAAAAATAATAGAACCAATAGAGTGGCAAAAAAAAGTCGATTTTACAAACCCCATAACTTCGCCGTTTGTTGACCGATCGAGACTATCCTTGTTCACGCCAGAATTACATCAATTCTTAAAAAACCCCGTCATCGTTTTCACATTCAGATAATCCGTTCTCAAAAAATGTTTGCAACCATGGGCCTATGTTTCAACTTTTCATGCGGGATAAAAAAACAATTAATTTGTCCTATTACCTATCGAATAAAAAAAAAACAGCTTGCTAACATCACTTGTAGTTGTTGTGTAATTAAATTTTTGGTAAGCCTTTTAAAAGTTACGTCTGAAGGTATACGGTGTTTTTGACATTTTTTGGCTATCTAAGCACATTTTGCTCTTATGGGAGTCGAAATATATTGTAACAATATATTACTGCTGAAGGCAGAGCAGCCGGCAGAATTGTATTTTGAATAGGAACCATATAGTCGCTAAAATACTACAATCAAAATAATTTTATCATTTCTAATTAGTTTATTTATTATGTATGTATTAATTAAAAAATTTTTTTTTTTTTGGAAAAATGCATGTTGATTGGTTCTACAATATTTGGCTAGACAAGCCACAAGATGATTGTTATATGCATGTAAAGTACAGACCGACGGAAGGAAATGGTTTATTTTAGGATGTATTCCCTTCTGTAGGTTACGAACATCAGACCTATTTACACTCTGCAAGGTACAAAAATGGAACATAAAAGAAGTCGCATCCCAGCACGTGGGATATGCATTCTTTGATAACCTAGGTATCTGCACCTTGAGTACCGGGCTCACCCCCGCTCACCCTCAGCCCATCCACCATAGTTTTTTTTAACCCATTATTAGGCATCAGGGTTTAAAGAAGCGCTGTCGCGGACTTACTTATTAATGTTAAAAATTGAAATTTTTTACAGATACTTTAGATATTATATTAAAACATTTAAGGGTACTGTATACCTTCAGAAAAATTTTTTTTCGATTTTTTTTTTTTTTGGCTTAAAAATTGGGTTATAGTATTAAGAACATCTCCTGAAAATTTCAAGTAAAAAAAGTAAACAGTTTTTTTTTGAGAATTTTTTTAGTGCAGGTTGGTCGGGCTTGCTGGTGTCATTTTTTTGTATACTGTATCATTTGTGTCATTTTTTAAGGGTTTACAAAAAATTTAATTACACAAAAAGTATAAGTGATATTAACAAGCGGTCTTTTGAATTCGATAGGTAATCGGTTAAACTAAATTTAGTCATTTTTGTTGTTGTTGTTGTACCTGCGGTTGTTGTTGAAAAATTTGAAAATAAAAACAAACATTTTTTTTTCACATATTTTTTTATGTTTTTTTACCATTTCTTGAGGCACTTTGACCCAAGTTTCTGGAGAACGGTTTAACCGATTTTGATAATCTTTTTTTTCGGTGAAAGCTAACACCCAAATTCACCAAATCCAATTTATAGATTTGTTTAAAATAATTTTTGTTTCATCGAAAACAGATGTCGAAACTTTAAATGCGATTATCTCTGAACCACTTTTTACAAAATGGTTGCAAAGATTTAAAGAGTACCTGTTAACCGATTTTCGAGTTCTTACCCTTAAATTGCTCCTAATACCCACCATTCTGGTGTGAACTAGGATATTTTTGATCGGTCAACAAATAACGGAGCTAGGACCAATACAGTGGAAAAAAAAAGGCGATTTTCAAAATTTTGACTTTGAAACCCCATAACTTCGCCATTTATTGACCGATCCAAAATATCCTAGTTCACACCAGAATTACATCAATTCTTAACGAAACCCCGTCTTCAGTTTTGAATTCAGATCATCCGTTCTCAAAAAATTTTTGCAACCATGGGCCTATGTTTTAAATTTTTGGTTAACTTTGAACAGGAATACAACAACAACCGCAGTAACAACAACAACAACAAAAATGATTAAATTTAGTTTAACCGATTACCTATCGAATGCAAAAGACCGCTTGTTAATATCACTTATACTTTTTGTGTAATTTAATTTTTTGTAAACCCTTAAAAAATGACACCTGAAGGTATACAGTACCCTTAAACCAACTTTTATCACGTTTCCAAAAAAAATAAAATGAAGTTGTGCCTTTTTGTCTTTTAAATCTGTTTTTATACCCTTGCAAAGGGTATTATAATTTTGCCCAGAAGTTTGCATATACTAATTTACTAATGGCTAATGCTCAAATTTTTAGTTTTTTGTCGAAGGAATTGGTTTGAACCAAGGTTCTTTCTTGTTTTACCCACGTAGCGTTCTGCATCTTCAAATTCTGAAAGCGATTTTTGTTTTGACTTTATTTTGGCTGCTGTAAATCTTTCTAGTATTTATACACGTTACTCGTAGAGTAACAGGCAGAGAGATATAAAGTAAATATATTTTCTTGATCAGCATCAACAGCCGAGTCAATATAGACATGTCCGTCTATCTGTATAAACACCTAGATCTCGGAGACTTTAAGAGCTTGAGCTACCAAAATTGACATGTAGTCTTCTTTTATCTGCGCGCAGATCAAGTTTGTTTCAAATTTTGGCCACACCCACCCCCGCCCCCACAATAGAAAATGTTGCATAACTCTCACGTTTTTTAAAATATCGGGTGTAAACTTATAACTTAAATTTATATTAGCAATAACTATAAACGCTGGAATTTTACAGCAAGATCGGATAATGTATAACCGAGTTAAAAAAAAAATGTTGCATACTTTTCGGATGTTCACCCTCAGGAACGCAGGAACACTGTTAAACATGTTTTTTCATGAGTAACGGGTATATCGAAGTCGGTTAGAGCCGACTTTAACTTACGCTCTCGTTTAAATAATAAACCTTTAGTCGCAAGAGAAACGTAAAGAGGGTCATCTCTTTCCTACAATCAAAAGCTTTATTAAAAACATAAAGGAGTTTTCCCACCGATCTTGCTTAAAATAAATAACTAAACCGAACCCTTCGCAGCAGTCACTCCTCACATATCCATTGACATTTAATGTTAAACATCGCTGATGCGTGAAGTTAAGAGTATGAGTTTTCTTCTCTAAAACTGGTTAACCCTATTTCCTGTCATCATTCCATAATTTTCTCAAGTGAAAACTTTTGCCTTGTTCGGTCTTTGTAATGTCCATTGCAAATTTGAAAAATTATTAACAAGGTTTAACTTTGTAAAGAAAATGCAATGCAAATTGGTATTTTCATGCAAAATTTAACGGTCAACCACAGCAACAAGTGAAAGTGCAAACACTTGAGCTGCTATTTTTATACCCTTTGGGCGTTTAATGACGGATAACTAAGCTCTCGTACATAAATGCATTTACAATTGTTTTGTATCTATATTCGATTCTGCGGCCTAATTAGATATTGCGCAAACTTGAAAATTTCCCCCCTTTTGGTTTTGAAATATCAAAACAGTTTTCAAGTGCATGGCAAATGGTCACGATTTGTCTTCAGTTGGCTGGCTCTTGTCTGAACAATGACAGAAGAGGCAATAAATAAATACAATGTTTGAGATAAACAAAAAACATGATGAGAGTCAAATTGAATATAAAAATATTTACAGCAAGCGTCCCAGGAAATGAATACAATTTTTACGTTCCTTAACATTGCCGAATATTGAATAATGTCTGGGGAAATGTGGGTCAAACTAAACGTGTATTGCATGCATAATAAGCCAGACTTCAGCATGTCAAAGTACGCATAAATAATGCAGGAATTGAACCTACAATTTATTAGACTTTTGACTGGGTACATTAAGCTCACATTTTGCATATTTTATACTTGTTTTGTGGGCTGACAAAAGAGCTCTCAATTAATGCCTTAAACTTGTAAAGGCAATGCTTTCGCTATTTTTAATCCTCTTTCACTTAAACACAACTTCATTAAACATGTGTTTTTGTTCATTGATTTGTCCATTCACCGGCAAACGTTTTGTCTTTTTAAAAACAACAATCCACAAACCCGTCTAGCAGCATTTATGGCCTCCTGCCTGTTGCTGCTGCCCACCAACGTCTTCATTTTGTGTGCATTTGGGCGTCGTTTCTTGCTATTTATAGCCAAGTTGGCACGTCCACAATATTGTTTTCCCCTCTCGAGTTCATGTCAAGTCATTGACTCGTCGAATATGTTGCAATACATTAAATTTAAATTTGTCATAGAATTTAAGTTAATTAAATTCAGTGGGTGAATGAAATCAGCTGAAGCGTGTTGGTCGTCCCACTTGGTATACAATATTTAGCACGTACACTTTCCCTCCGTACGATAAGAAACAATTAAAACTTTGTAGATTTAATGTGGCTTGTTAATATTTATATACCTTGCAATTTATGGTGCGCTATCGATGCTTAGCAATTCATTTGATCATTATCTTTAAGATGTGCACACTCGTGCCTATTTAGTTTGTTATGCGCTTACGTGTCCCAAGTTCAAATCGTCACGTCACATACATATTATTGTTGGTATACCCTGTACCCTGTAGAAAGAGAAAGTATATCAATTGAGGCAAAGGTGCGACCTAGGTGTTAATTATCTTTTTACAAAGTAAACAAAACTAGGAGCTTTGGTAAAATCGTAGATAGTTAGTCAGGCGTAAGCACTGAAATTATTTTGAAAGCTTTCCACAAGTGCAGTTGAAAAACTGCACAACAAACTTCGGCACAGACGATATTAGCTTTGCTTTCTCGTTTTATTTGCGATAAAATGCTTTAAGACTTTTTTGTATGTAGATGTTTGCACTTTTTCTGACAACATAAGATTTTGACAGTGATCACAAAGCGCAAAGAATCTTTAGCTTTTCAACTGACTTTGTTTTAATTTATATTTCCCGTTAATTTTCTCCTATAACTTCTCGAGACACTTGGTAACGTTTGAAAAAATCTGACTTTTATTTAGTTCTGATGATTCAGTTCAATAACTTATCTTAAAGATTCAAATGTATAATGAAAAATATATATTTGTGAACTATTAGCGTTCACTTTGTAGACATTAGTATATTGGATTGGGAACACGCAAAATAAGCCAAGTCTTTTAAGACTTCTGTTGGAACTTCACATGTCATTAAGTGCGCTGTTTCCTTTCTGTACAGAATTTTAAATCCAAAGCGAAGATGTAAAGCTTACTTGATATTTAACATCTATCAAATCTTTATCTAGCAAAATTCAACATCCGTCTATTTAACCTTCTTCATGAAAATCTTAAAAATTTTGTAAATTTTTACATTTCTTGGTCCGTTTGATCATCTCATTAACTCGTATACGAATTTTTGCAAATTTCTTATATTTTTAAACCGATTTACCGACACCAATCAAATACTTATGATGATTTGAACTCATTATGAACAGTTATGACAGTTCGATCTACACCTCTCTACTGTTGCAGTCTATCAAATCTTCACAATTATTTTAGGAATAAGAAAATTTTGCAAATTTCCCATTTATTTTAGTTGTTAAATTCTAAAAAAATCATATTTATTTCGGGCTGGCTTATGTATTTGTGCTTTAAGGTTTGAATGTTCGTAAACACTTAGAAAGTTCTTAGAAAAACGTTCTTACTTTTTACATTCAATCCCAATTACAATTTATTTTTTGGTTCCAAGAAACTTAATTTTTTTTACCTTTTAACGAAAACAGCTTGCAAAGGAACAAATTGCTGAATTGTATGAACCACCAAAGGAACTCATTAATAAAAGCATCACTGATTATTCCCCAAGTTCATATTCTTATGATCATATAATGAAATCCTTAGCTAAAGAGCTAGAATATAAAAAATAAGTGACATATATAAACAACGACTTCTTTGCTTCATTTGGTGGAATTACAAGACTGCCTAAAGATTTTAATGTGTTAAAGGTTTCGATAAAATATCATTGTAAGCTACAAAAATAGGTACATTGGGGTGGACGCCGATAAAAAATATAACTAATACCATCTTAAACGATTATTTTTGGGGTGTACATAATGAATTAAAAAATCAAAAAATTTTATATCATGTTTTAACCTCTGCGAAAAGCCTTCAAAGTTTCCACAAATATTACGTATACGACCCGTTCACCGAATCGAAATTCTGTCGACGAATTCTTCGTATAATTTTAAAAGTTGTCAAATTTGAATTTAATCGAACAACAAATAAAAATGAAGCATGAATCGAATGTATTTTTGGTTGGTAGACTAGGACCAAATTTTGTCGAAGCGAGCCCATTTCCAACGAAGAGATGCGTTTTTTCCACGCTTTTATATGGGACTAAATTCTTAAGACTGCCCATTTCAGAAAGTGCGACTAGTATGGCTCGCAAGTTGAAGTCAGCATGGTCCACGAGCGGGGTTTCAACAAAGGGCCACGTACGCATAAGTTAGATACTGCAGACATAACAGTGAAAACCAGTTTGAGTGTCCATTTTGGCTACTATGGGCAATTCGCTAAACTCAAGACATCGCTCCGTGGACACCGTTTTAATCGATAAAGAGACAGAGCCCCAAACGAAGAAGAAATTGAAGACTATACCAGAAGAAGACTTTGCAGAATGTACTTAAAATTGTCCTACAAACACAAACAAAATTGTAAAAAACGTTGGCACAAGTGTAATGCAGTAGGGGGAGGTTACTTTCAAGGGAATGAAATGAGTAGACAATATTAAATAAAGAGTTTTTGATTTATGAATAATTTCCCTGTATTTTTTGCCCATAGTAGTATAGTAATCCGCATTATTTTTCCATCCTGAAGAAGCTTATTTTTAAGCAGCCCAGTAAAAGTAGACTATTCGCAGGAACGGCTGCAACCATGATGCGCAGCACTTCAGTTCAGTGTGGGACCTGACTTCAAAGATATCTTGATAGCCTCTTAATGAACGGCTGTAACTTGCTTTCATCTAGAAGTAAACAGCGCAAAATAGTAGAAATTTCGCCGTAATATAAATTTTTTTACTAAATATATTTACCTACATGGTCATGGTACTTTTTTTGTCAAATGTTATGACTTTAAACCAAGTCTACGCCAACTACTAAAAAATTAAAAATGTAGGCCTGGGCAACAGTACGTATGAGTGATAAACTTTAAGTCCAAGTCGCAGACCCTAAACCTTAATTTTTCTAAAAAATTTTTTTGCTATGCGTTTTATACACAAATAAGCATCGTTTAAGCGGGTATCAGTATGACGTTACATTTTTCCATATATAAAATTTCCGACCTAAGGTACATAATATGTACTACATATGTTGCATTAGCTGTTCCTTCAACACAAGTATCAGGCAAATTTTTATTCAGTCAGTTAAATTTGTTTTATCGATAATTAACTTAAACAAAGCTCGAATATTATTTTTAAAATATAGTTGGCTAATGTTGTTATAAATTAATCAGGCCTGTTCCCGTTTTCGATTTCAATCAAATCATGTGGAATCGGAATTGATAGCTGTTCCCGTTTCCGAAAAACGATCAAATTATTCGTTTTCAAAAGTTTTGCCTTTGAGTGAGTGAAATCAAAAGTAATTGACAATTTTCATGTCAACGGTTATATTTTTTATCTATCCAAAATTTTTATATTAATAAGTCATATTTTGAGATGATTTTAAAGTAACCATAAAAATATTGGGCATTCAATTTTATTTAAAATTATTTATTTCATAAATTGCATGTAGACGAAAGCAAAAACGATCGAAATGAAACCGAGCTGTTCGCAATTCCGCATCAGCGCATGCGCAGTGCTGATCGAAATTGTTTATGTTACCATTGCTGAATTATAGTTCGAAAACGATTCGAACTTTCATTCGAAAAGTAAATCGATTTCTATTTCACTCGGAAACAGGAACATCAAATGAAAACGATTCGGAAATACAATCGTTTTACTTTTTAAATCCACTCGGAAATGGGAACAGACCTGTATATTCCTGTTTTCTAAGCTAGCAAAAACAAAATTAATTCTGAACCCCGGTTCAAACCTGAATTTAGGTTTGGCGACCTTGTGAACCTGCTCCGTGAACCCGAACCCAAAAAAATTTACGGGTTCGAACGCCGGAGTGAACCTCCAGCAATTTCAGAGGGGTTTGTAGCCCTGGTTTTTAGTCTACCTACATAATCTTTGGTCCTATAAAAAATTTGGAATTTTCACGATTAGCTTGACCGTTTGATCTACAACTTCTAATTATCCTTGGAGCGTTTATTCTACTTCTGTTTATTTCGTGATTTTATTGACCATTTGATCAACTTATCCTATTTACCCGTTAGCTTACCATAAATTTCTCCATAAATTTTGGTCTGCTCAATCCCTTCTTTACTTTACTTCTTTATCCAATATTCATAATAATTTTATTAATTTTTCTTAAGAAAATTTGTCAAATATCGATTTTTTTTTGCCCATTGGCTCTACACCTATGCATTAATAAATAGTCTTATAATTAGTTTGAAAATTACCGGCTTTTTCTGTGGCACACAAACTCAAACGCTTCTGCGACTTGACATTTGCTACTGAAGTCAGATTTTGCTATAAGTTTGCCTTTGGGATTCCTTAGCGGCATGATGAAGTTTCCGCCAACTCCCTGAAGATAGGCAAAAGCTGCTGATGCTTGATTTTGGGGTGATTAATGAAATATCTTTATAGTCAACCAGCCTCCTTAGCGGTGTGTGAGTGGCTTGTCTTAAAAAATTTATGAACAAAAATCATAACTTATTGTTCTGGAGCTTGCAAAAAGCTGTCTGGTTGATATTCAAAGAACAGTCACAATTCTGTCAAAATGTATATATTTTTGTTTTATAAATAAACCACGCACTAAGTTGATAACAAACATTTTACGTCTTACACTTCTTTATTCAATTCTTTTCAATATTTGGTCTTGTTCCACCAAGCGCAAAAAAGCTGTTTAAACACATGGAACAAAAATGGCCCCAGTTATTGACGCATTTGAGGAAAACAATTTGGAGAAATAAATTTGCATATATATACGAATCGGGGTTCAAATAAATAGTATATATGTATGTACTCGTGAAGAATTTAAAATACATAGAAAACCAATGTATCAAATTCTCGAATAGTCAAAACAATTTGATTTTATTTGATCAGAGTCTGATCATATCAACCAGACGCTCTTTTCAGGGCCCATTAAGGTTAATTGGATATTTTGCTGTTGTATAACAAGCATGTATGTATAATTTTAAGGAGTGTTGACATCAGCAACTAGTCGCATATTGAATAACAAAACAAACACAAGAAAATAACAGGAAAATGAAAATGCACATGGACAAGAGGTATAAATTAATTGGTTTTGACTTTGTTTTTTGTTTTTGCCAGTCAGAACATGAATAGATCTTTGTTAATGATAAATGTGCTGTCTGTTTATGTTTTATTTTGGTTCCACGGGTTTTCTTCTTTTAGCAATGACATGTGCCAAACGATGATTGGCGTATAAACAATACTTTTGGTAGTTCTCACTATTATATTCTAATCATCCGAATGCTGACATTCAATTGGCATTTTATGGCCACCATTGGTCTGTAGCCTTATCACTTTGGATTTTTGTCGTCGGCAACTGATAACAACAAAAATAAAATGACCTTTGTTCGCATTTACAAAATGTTGATAGTTTAACAAGCGCCAACGCGCTTATTAATCATCAATTTGGTTTGTTTACGTTTGCCTTCTAAAAGTTTGTAGCCAAGTGAATAAAATGAAGAAGCCTTGATATTTGCGGCTACATACACAAATTAAAAATAAAATGCATTCATATAAACCAAATGCGTTTGTGTCCACATGAATTGTTTACTTTTGGTTTTTCTTTTCTTACAAGTAAATAAAATAGAAAAAATTTAAATAAACTGAAAAGAAATGGTGACATTTTCCGTGTAATCTTTCTGATTTCGCATTAAAGTCCTACATCTTTACCTATAAAGTTACAAATACATATCGCTCACTTTCTTCAAGTCTGTTATAGCTAAAAAATTACGATTTTTGACTTATTCAGGCCTGTTTCCGTTTTCGATTTCGATCAAATCAAAGAAGCATTTGTAGAAATAACAGCTCCTACCAATTCCGATTAATCGAATTCGGAAACGGGAACAGGCCTGATTGTGTTCTGTATTGTGTAAAATTTTGATATTGATATCTTTTACACTTTCAATGTGAAATGATAATACGTCGCTATTTCATTTTACAGGTTTATTATAATGATAATGCAAAACCATCATATCTGAGTTGGTCTCCAGTCTACATTACTCAAAGACCCTTCGGCTTTCAGTAAAAACATCATATTTGTTAATTGTTATAGTAAGCATTTTTTATTTTTAACTAATTTTCCTTTGCTAAATCAATTGAAGTATGTGACCGATACATCTTCGGTTACTACAAGATACATACGTATGATTAAACTAGTTTGACGATTTATAATCGACTGCCCAAAAGCAATCGGACTAATGTCCGTCATTTTGTAATTTTCATTCTACCTGATCTTGTAAGGCTCTGTGAGAATAGACCGCGTGAATGAAGACCGTTGTACATTTTGTATGGCGGCATTCAAGAAGTTCTTCAATCCTATGTCAGATTTATACGATCACTATTTATATGCTGTACACACTCTAGAGGTCGCACACTTTGTAGAAAACTCTCTACTCACACAATACGAAATCTATTGCATATAGAAAAGTCTAAAAAACTAGTGCTAGACTGTGTGACGCGGTGAACTCAATCCACAAAATGTGCAAATGCTAACTAAATCTTAAAGATTTAGAAAAGACTTCACCTAAAAACATATGTTTGGGAAAGTAATTCAAAATGTATATAACTTGCTGTAGCCAATTTATAAAACTTCTTTAAAGCTGAACGATTCACAATCAGGTGACTTTAATTTCGCTTGCTTTTCATGTCGAGTAATTCTTTTAAAATCTTTCACTAAACATTGTTTATTACAATGTGTTCTTCGTGTTCCTAAATGCATATACTCAGCCACAGATGCCCTTCAAAATAACTAGAATATGTTTGGCAACTGGGCGGCTAGATGGAACATTGCCATAAGCACATACCTGCCCGGGATTATTCTTGCATGGTCAGCTTATAGAGCATAAATCAGCCCATAAATACCTTGGGGTGACACTCGACAGAAGACTGACTTTGAAAACCGGATCAAGGCAATAGATCAGGCAGTGGCTGCTAAAGCACGGTGCAAGGGATGGCTCCGGAACTCCATGAACTAGCTGTCACTCAGGAATAAAGTCCTAACTTCACGGCTATTCTAGCTCCGATATGGATATATAGACAAATTTATGGTATCGCGGCGAAGTCTCACCTGACAAGATTACAGTGGTCCAGGTAAAAACCCTTAGGAGCATTACGGGAGCTAAATCAGGGATATTGAAATTCTCGACCGAGGACTTAAAAATTATAGCCTTAACTACTTATACTTGTTGTGCTGCTTAGGTATCAGCTAAGCGAAAAAAAGTAAATATAGATGAACAGCGCTTAAAAGTTATAATACTAATTAACTTAAGCTAAGCAGCTCTCAAAATTTCTAAATGACAGATTAAGAATTCAATTACTATTTTAGTTATTAAATTCTTTAGCTGACATACAATCGAAATAAAAATATGATTAGTTATCTTTTATGTTCTAGCGAACCGAGGTTCGAACCAGAACCTTGGGTTCAGGGGTTTCAGGAACCGGTCCGCGAACCGAACCTTTGTCTTTACAAAGGGTTCGAACCCCCGAACCGAACCTTCTGCAAAATTTTAGTGGTTTGCAGCCTTGGTTCAGAGTATAAAAACGTTCTTATAAAAAAAATGTTTAATAAACTATCGAGTTCAGCACTCCAAAACTACACTAAAATAATGTTTTAGCATTATTTAAAATGCAAAACAAAAATTTTAATTTTAGACCAAAAATATATTTTTTTTGTTTTATAATATGTCAAAAATGCATACCTGTGATTTGACTCTTTGAAATCTGAAATTTTAATTAATTAAACCTTAATCTACGAAATTTCCCGTTGTGGATCGGTCTGAAATGGGAGGCGTAGTGAGGAAACCTTTTTTCTTTTTAATGTAAACGTTCTTCCACTCGGCCATGCATTAAAAGATATCTGCGAAAAAATTGGTCGATATCGTATAGCTATATCTTCACGCTGATATTGGAACGATCAATCTAAAAGCGGGTCAGTGAGAAAATCTTTTTTGTTTTCCATGTTGGCGTTCCTAAACTCGGCTATTTGGAATATTATATGCCTTCCGAAAGATCTGCAAAAGCTAGTAAAAACCGAATGACTAAATCTTATAGATGCCATAAGAACAATCGGTCGAAAAAAGATTCTCATTCAATAATGTTTTTTTCATTGCTAGCGTTCTCAAACCAAGTTTTCAATACTAATATATGCTTTAATCAGATTTGCAAATATATCTTTCTGCTGCTATAAAACCAGATCGGTCGGAAAATGGGTCTTAGTGAACAACATCTTGTATGTTTTAGGCAGTAGCGTGCTCAAATTGCAGAGTAGATTCTTATTGACTCTGAACTCTCAAAAATCTCGGATCTACTTATAAGATCTCATGAAGTTAGCTTTGCTTTCTCGTTATAAATGTATGATTTGAAATGATTTAAGCTGTACAAATAAAGCTCTGATGGTCATGCGTAAACAAATTAATTTTTTTCCTTGTTATTCCAGATCTTTCTGCTGCTGATCATATTACTTTATGTTAGCTCATATGTGGTTGTTTCACGTTTTCGTCGACGGGATCGAGATGATCTCTACTCGAATGACGACGACGAAGTGCTGGTCTATCGCATCAGGTAAATGCAAATAATCCTCACTTGAAAAATGTATAACCATTTCTTTTCTTTCTTACAGCTTTTGGCTTTGCACCTTTACATTAGCCGTGGCCGAGGGTGCTGCCATGTTGTTGCCCGTTTCCATAGCCAGCAATGAGGTACTTTTACTCTACCCTAACAGTTACTATGTCAAATGGTTAAACAGTTCGCTTATACAGGGTAAGTTTTGTACTCTAAAGAATGTTGGATTTAACTTTTAACTTTTAAAATGTTTCTCTTAGGTCTTTGGAATCATGTGTTCCTCTTCTCCAATCTATCGCTGTTCATATTTCTGCCATTTGTTTATCTGTTCTCCGAATCGACGGGGTTTACGGGTCACAAGAAGGGGATATTGGGACGCGTCTATGAAACCTTTACAGTATTCATGTTAATGGCCATCATTGTTCTGGTACTGACGGCCGTGCTCAGTGCAGTGTTTGGCATAGAAAAGTTTCAATTCTTTTGGTTTCTGAGTGAGTATCATGGGGGCCACGTGGCTGCACCCAGCAAAAACTTTTAAATGCATTTATCAATTTCCGCTTGTTTTACGCTTCACAGGTTTGGGCAGCGTTCACCTGCCGTTCCTTTATTCGTGTGTCTCGTTTCTGGGCGTAATGCTAATGCTGAGTGAGTGTATAACAACAAAATATATTTAAATTTCCGCCTCCATTTCGTCAATAAACTTGGCTATGTAGCTTAGTTGCTTGGGATTGTGCTGGCGTGCCTGGGCTACACTCTCCTCAAATTGTTGCATCTCATTAAGCCGTTTGTAGGCAACAGCCTGGTAGAGCCAAGCACGCAGACTTGACTTCTGCAGCTTTTCCAGTACATACTGGCAATCCTCTAGAGCGCGTCGATAGTTGCGTAGCCTGAGACAAAACAAATTTAAATGGAACGTTACAGGATTACTCCAAGACTTACTTAAGATAACACAAGGCACGATTGTTATAAGTGCTGGCAGTATCCTTAACCTGGTCCAGGGCCTTATTATAATGGAGTATGGCCTTCTCATAGTTGGCATTACGAAATGCTTCGTTACCCTGGCTGATAAATGGATTAGTTAAAGCGAATGCTTAAGAGATTTCGGACTTACCTGCGCTGCTGCTCGGACACATGTTCACGTTGAGCCCTTGCCTGAGCTCTTTCATTGGCATCACGCTCCACCTGCTCCATAAAGGTCCGCTGATCCATGGTATTGGCCTGGGTTGGTTGAGGATCCTCACGTTTGTTGATTATCGTGCGATTCTCCCGCACCCTCAATTTGACCTTGTCCACATCCAAATTTTCAAAGAATTCTGCAGTCTTGGGCTCCTTTTTATTTGTTTCCTCTTCTTCCGGCTTCTCCTCATTATTCAATATATCTGTAATCTTCTGCAGAGTTGCCTCAAATTCGGCAAAATCATCTAAGCAAGGTAACGCAGACATTTCCAAGCTGATTGTGAAATGAGGAGACTATAGATTATTTTCTGTGTTTATTCTGTTGCCACGTAGAGAACTCAACTAACGCTTTGTTTACTTTGTTTTTACAGTTTGCACCCCATACGGCTTTGTCCGTTTGTTTGGCGTCGTCAATCAGGTGTTGGTAAGGCCCATGCTACTGCGTGACGTCAACGAGGAATTCAGCGCCTTTTACATGGAGGAGGCCAGTGTCAAGCGCAAATTGGCTCACATTGAATTGCACAATGTAAGCATCTCGGATGCCGCCAATGGGCAACGACTGCTCAATGGCCATGGTCGCTATGCGCCCCAACCGCTGCTGTTGCAGCAATCGCTGGCTCATCTCTATCAGCGCAAGGCTCTGGCAGGCGATGTGGGTGAGCAACAAGAGTTGCTTAACGAAAGACTGAGAGAATTGGACTGTGAGCGTAAGGAGTTGGACAAGTTGCGCAAATCGAGCACATTTCAGCGGACGTTTGTTTATCCGCTGGCCATGTTGCTGTTGTTGTTTTGTACAGGAGTCACCATACTCTTGGTAGTGCAGAATACGCTAGAATTGCTGATTGGCATCAAAGCTTTGCCGCTAAGCACAAGGGTAAGCTGGAGAACAAGTTGGTTTTTTTATGAGTAAGGGAGCGAAATTGATTTTGTTGCTTTTCAATTGCTCTGTATTATTCAGTTTTTCAGTTGCCCGCACACTGAATTTTTCTTGTATAAAAGTTCATTAGTTCGCCATATAAATTACAAGAGCTATGTATTTTAGTTTTCCTATAACTTTTTTCTATATTAAGAGCAGCCTTTGGTTACCGTTACCCCCAGGGGGTGAAAACATTTTGCTATTCACACGTACACAACCCGAACGCATGCCGAAGCTAAGTCAAAGAGTCCAGTGTTCGAAGCGATTAGGTCGAAGCAACTTTACGGAGATTTATTTTCGCACACTAATGCACTCTCAATACTGTCGCCTTAACCTTGATGGACATTTTTCCATATTTCAAGCATTTATCTAATGATCTTTTTATTCTGGGGTGTATTGATACTTAAAAACAGTGCTTTCGGCCCACTGTAAGCAAACGCGCGACCAATTTGTAGTTGTGGGCCTTAGTTTTCTTTATTTTTCTTAAATTATTTGCGTTTTTTTTTTGGGTTGTTTGAGTTCGCATTGCCCGCGATTAAAGTCAACCCTTCAATCAATAATACGGTGACAAATATTTGAACTCAAATAGTGCAATAAATAGAAAACGGCAGCTAACCAGAACCGGACTACTACTACTACCACCTTTCAGAATTTTTTTTGTCCCAATGCGATCAACTTTTTAGTGTTGAAAAGTGTAATTGATGATAGTAGTTTCCCCGAACTATGTACTATTCTGTTTTGTCATATTTAGACAGAAAAAATTTTTAACTCCAAAAGTAATGTTTAGACAATGGATTTTAGGTTAAAACTTATTTTTAATGGGTGGTTTAAAAAAAATTCTTGTTGCATACAAATTGGTTTCATGAAAAGTAGATTATTTTAAATCCTTATTCGTTTTGCATATTTGACATATTTACATATCTTCGGCCTAAAAGCATATTTGAGAATATGATAACATATCAGGGATGCAAACCGTTTCTGAACCGAACTCGTTTTAAACCAAACCGAACCGCTTTTTGCACTCGTGAACCGAACCGTAAACCGAACCGGTTCGGTTCGGTTCACTTCAGCTAGGTATTGAGTTACTTGCGAATAGTAAGCAAAGTCAGCAATTAGCTTTAAAATATTGCGAAAATACTTGGCAAAGCAGAGTTGTAAAAAAACTAAGAACATCAACCTTATTAAATTTGCTAAGGACCCAAGATTGTAATAAGCCAAGTCTTGTTTGTATTTTCCGTTGGGGGTCAACTTACTTTAATCTCAATCGTTAATTTTTTATCTTTAATTAAGATTGGCTTGAAATAGAAAATAAGTATGAGTATTTCTATGGCTGGCAGGACGACTTATAGGAGAACGACTTAGCTCAGTAATTGTCAACTCTTTGGAAAAAAGAGCTACGCCTGTTTTTGAGTTCAATTTCTTAGATTCCTGGAATCAAACTTGCTATCAGAAGAAGGAAAAAGGTAGCCAAATCTCATTTAATGTTTATAATATTATTCTGATAATTCTTTGAACTCGATAAGTAAAGTCGAGTTGGAAATGCTTGCCAAACAACTCAGTAATAGGGATTCAATTCCATGAAAAAGTAAAATATCGATTGTTAGCATTTATCTGAAGATTATTAAATGTTGGAATAATTATCAGGAAAATCAACTTAAGCATAGCTCGAATAGTTTAAGCAGTTCCACCCGCACAAGTGTCAGAAGAATGAACATTTTCCACTTTGGTGTTTGTTTTGTCAGACGCTCTTAAGTCTTTCAATATCGATGAAAATATGCTAGGAGATATATTATTATTAAATCTTAACTAAAACTCTATCATATTGAAGTTCATTTAGGTTTTTTAAGATCTATATTATTCCCTGTTGTTTTGAAAACCAAATATACAAGTATAATAAAACTATTAAAATGGAAATGGGTTCATGAAAAGAACCAGTCTCATCTATCAAAGCAAATTTAGAATTTATTAACAATTAAATGTTTATTGTTTAATTGGGTGTGTTCCCAGATCGAAGTCGGTTTCCGAAAGAACCTATTTCGAATTAAAATTGCTTAAGTTTATATGTGAAGTGCCTAATATGTCAGAGATAACTTGATCAGATCAAAAGAAAATTGTAATTATTTGACAATTTTGATCCGCTTGGCTTTCAGTAGTCGATTTTAAACCGTCAAAGTTTCTAAACAATATCAAGTGACCAAAGATGTTTTCGTCACTTGATATGTAAAGTTTTCAAATTCGTAATTTTGTACAAGCCCGATTAACTGAAAACCTAAGTCTTTGTTAATGAATAATCCAAAAACTTTGACACAAATATGTTTCTTTAGTTAATTAAATGAGTAAAGAGCGAACCGAACCGAACCGAACCGTGACCGCGGTTCAGTAAGCCCCAAAAACCATGAACCAATGAACCGAACCGTCGGTTCAAAACCCGTGTGAACCACTAAACCGAACCTGTCCTTATTTCCAAGTGGTTTGCATCCCTGTAACATATTTTAACCTATTTCGAACTATTTTGACCCATTTTTGTCTATGCATAGTCCCTTCTTGTCTTCGGTATTTTTATCGGTCTAATCATAAGTACGGAATAAAGAGTGGTACTTTGAGAAGAGCATATTTTGACATATTTGGGGCTTATTTTAACATATTTTTATTAGTCCAATGCCAAACTTTTGAATTTTTTTATACCAACAACAAAAAAAAAATCCTAAAATCCGATGTCTAATAATGATTACTATTTAAAAAAATGTCGTTACTGTTCTTATAAAAGCTTTTTCTTCAAATGACTTATTCCACTTGTGAGCGAGACCATGTTGAACCATGATTATGCAAGAGCTTCATAGCTAAAGATTTGCCGAGTTATAGAAAACTGCACTGAGAAAAAAACGAATAGTTTTGATGATCCTCAGAATTTTTCGGTATCCATTTGGACTAGATAGTTTACTATTCTTTCTTGGGATCCGTTGGATATTTTGCAAGTCGATTTAAATCTTAATGTGGATATTCGAATGTCCATTCTATGGGATCCTTTTTTTTTCTCAATGTAACCAAAAAAAAGATTAAAATACCGTTTAAAATTGATCCTTAAAAAACAAGTATCTTAAAGTTGCTCACTTATTGATTTTGTTCACTGGAATTATTTAGTTTATTTTAAAACTTTTAATCAGCTTTAACTATTTTTGCTTTTTTTTAACCTTGTTTTTTTAGCAATTCACACTGGGCATTTCATCGCTCTCAAAGCTGGGACCCATTGGTGCTGGTCTGGAGGTCGGTCTCATTTTCTATTTGGGAGCCACTTCTGTGGTGGGTTTCTATAGCATGCCCTTTATGCGCAATGTACGTCCGAAACGACGTCAAACATCGCTGCCACAATTGATGCTCAACTGTGGCTTCATGTTGGTTTTGTCCTCGGCCTTGCCCCTGCTAAGCAGGATAATAGGTAAGTACAAGAAGTAAAATAAATCATGAAATATAAATGTTTAATAATTTCCCTTGATTTCAGGCATTACCAACTTTGATCTGCTGGGCGACTTTGGTGCCATCGAATGGTTGGGCAATTTTCAGATTGTGCTTCTCTACAATCTGGTATTCGGCACCACCACAGCCTTGTGTCTGGCCAATAAGTTTACGGCCACAGTAAGACGTGAATTGTGCGCCCGGTTAGTGGAGAACTATGTGCTCTTTACTAACTACATGAGCTTCATCAACTGATATTTACAAAGGCGACGCGACAAAATGTCACCTAGTCAGCGGCAGCTGATGCGGCGTTTTGTCCAGTCGCCATTTAAGAGCCTAACTAGTTTTTATGCCAAGTATCATAAGCTTAGTCGCAATACCACCGCTAGTCGTCAGGCGAACGAAATGGACTGTTGAGAAGATGCTGATGGAGGTGGCCCAGGCGTCTAGTTATTTAATTATAAATGTAGTGCCCACACACACACACCCGATACATAAATGTGTTATATTGTCGTGTAGTTGAGCAGAACTGATAACTGATATTTAAATGTTGCGCTGTTTATTGTTGTGCTTAATTGTTGTACTTTACAGAGTCACCGAGCATACGAATGTATGTTTTAGATGGACCACAATGATCTATCAGATATATTTTCTATATGTGTATTCCCTGCAAATTTGTGCAACATAAAACTAAAGTCAACTGATTAGATTGGATACTTAGGCTAAAGTTTTTTTAATTTGTTTTTAATCCGAGTCAAATGTTGTATTTACAATTTTACATTTTCTTTTGTCGTATTTATTTTTTCATAGTTTTAAACAATGTTCCTTAAATTCTTACATAAGCGTCTCATTTCATTTTACACACATACTCAACCCAAGCAAATGCATAATCCCATCAACAAAACCTAAAAAAAAAAGAAAACAAATGTATGTGATACAATAATTATAAAATAAAAAATACATTTTAACAATATTAATCCTCCATTGCATAGCTTGTTTCATTTCGCTGCATTTCGCAAAAAACTTCTTATTTTTTTACAATTTTTATGAAGCAACTTTTGTTTTTTATTGCAGCCTAACTTCGCTATTTCTACTGGCCTGAAGCTGAAGCTCTCCAAATTCATATTTAAGGCTGAAATTATATATGTATATTAAATTATCTGTGATTTTGTTTAAAATAAATACTTAAACTGAAATAGATTTGTGGATTTATGCCGATGGATAGCGGTTAATCATTTCAAGAGAACCCGCAAGGCTGAAACTGTAATAATTTTAAATTTTGTAAACCGGGAAAAAATTCTTGGTAAAGGTAGTAGGGAGAGGACTACTAGATGACTCGTAAGTTACAATTGCAGTCTCAAATTGTGTATCGATTACCTCACAGCACAACCGAAAAGTTGTCCAGAAAATATTTAAAATACGAAAATATAGTACTATTATCAGTCACTTAAAAAAGCAGGAAAAGATTGTGATTAGATTACAATTTTTTTTAAATTCCAGCAGGTACCCGAAATGCGTTGCTACTTTTAGAATTTTAAACACAAACACGAAGAAGTGAAGCTAACTTGACAATTGGCTTCTATCGAGTCTTCGTCTTGCTAAATTTACCATCAGTCTATTTATCATAATCTGTACTCATTACAAAATTGTGTCAATTTTGCGATTTCTTGGTCCCTTCGATCAACACCTAAAAATTACATGTCTTCATGTCAATCAGAACTCTGATAAGAAATTTTTGCAAAGTTGAAATATTTTCGAATCGATTGAACAACACCTATGTATTTAGCTTTCTTCAATTGCTATCTTTAAATCCGATTGACCGACACTTTCTCCCTGCCCATCTTCAATTGCCAAAATAATTATTAAATCTTTATGATAATCTCAACTATTTTACAATTTTCATCCGTCAATTTATGCAATTTTTTGGACTGTTCTATCCAGAGCGGGCCAACAAACGAAACGTTTAACGAACCGTTCGCGAAAGCTAAGAAACTATTTATATGTTTGGTAGCTGTTACTATAGTCAGGGAAAACGAAACCACTAACTTTATATTGCCGAAGAGCGCAAACGAAACGATTGGAATATTGTTCTCCCAACAGACTGCCTTGGAACGTTTCGGAACGAAACGAACACTAAGAAATCGTTTGCGGAATGTTCAGTATTTAATTCTTCAGAAGAAAAAGCAACTAAGTGTATACAAATTGAGCAGCAAACGTTTCCGAACTATTCGCGCTCGTTGCATATCGTTCCGATTTCCTTTGTCCGCAAATCAAGATGAGCGCATTTCGCTTTACGTTTAGTTTGCTCTCACGAACGCAAACTAAACAAAACTCATTTTTTACAGTTACTATACAGTTTTTACAGTTCTATCCAGAGCGGGCAAACAAACGAAACGAATCGTTTCTGAATCGTTTCGTTTCTTTCTTTGCACAGAGCGAGTCGGAGTCGTTATTAGTTATTTTGTAATTTTGTTAGTTTTTCTTTGTTAGGCTTTCTTAGTCAATAAGGCTTTTTTATAACGTATGTGAAATTGAGTTGACAGCCTTTTTTTGTCGACTAAATAAATAAATAAATAAATAAAAAACCCGAGAAAGTGTAACTGTAAAACAAGTGAGAAAGTCGGTCAAGCTCGACTATAACATACTCTGTACCTGGAGTAGAAGCTGAATGCAATGCTGGTGCTGCGCTCATCTCAAAGTCTCTCTCTTACTCTCTCTATCGCTCTCTCTCTCTCTTTCTAAGATTGTGTGGTGTTAGTTGTGAATGGGTGGGGAGGGGGCGGGGGAGGGCGATGTACTTTTTTGCTCATAACTTGAGAACCGCTGATCCGATCTTTATCATTCCTTCGGCAAATCGATACATATTGCTAATTACTAACTATCTCTAGAAGGTACGAAAGGTCTATCTTTAAAACTGTAGGAGATATAACGTTTTTTCCGAATTGCGGGGGCGGGAGGGGGCGTGGCAAAAATTGAAAATAAACTTGATCTGCCTGCAGCTATAAAAAACATTTGTCCCATACATGTCAAACCTCTATCTCTTACCATCTCCGAGATCTGTTTGTTCATACGGACGGACGGAAGGACAGACGGACAGACGGACATGGCTATATCGACTCGGCTGTTGATGCTGATCAAGAATATATATACTTTATATAGTCGGAAATGATTCCTTCTCCCTGTTACATATTTGCACAAACTTAATATACTCTATTTACCTTCGGTACAGAGTATAAAAAATGAGTTTTGTTTAGTTTGCGTTCGTGAGAGCACTTGATCGTTCCGAAACGTTCCAAGGCAGTGCAGCTGCAATATAAAGTTGGTGGTTTCGTTCTCCCTGACTAGAGTAACAGCTACAAAACATATGAATAGTTTCTTAGCTTTCGCGAACGGTTCGTTAAACGTTTCGTTTGTTGGCCCGCTCTGGTTCTATCTAACCATTTACGCAGCTACAATTGCGATCTATCAAATCTTAATAATTCCCGAAACTTATAACAAATAGCAAACTTTGCGATTTTTGTGCCGTACTGCTATCCATCATGATTTTTCGGCCCGTAATTTACAAATTTTAGACTGTTCAATCCAAACATCTTATACACCAACGTCAGTGCTTTCGTAAACTTCTTAAATATTCTTTAATATGCGTCTTCAGTTACCATTTTTGAACATTTTTCATGAATAAGTCCCATTCTGTTTAGAGGAATTTTTACAGGAAGTAAGCAAAGCACTTCGCTTAAAAGTGTATTCTTTACCTTTGTGATCCGGTCTTCTGATCCAAAACTTTTAAAAATTATGAAAGTCTACTTTAGAAAATAAACAGAAACTCTGTGATAATGACGACTTAGTCGGGACTTACACGGTGTAGCAAACTTCATGAAGTTTTTCAAAAAGCTCTAGCTTGTAAGGACGAGGAGTAGTGGTATCGCTTTCCCCTATACACTTCTTTCGTACAAACGAAAGCATTTTCAAAATTTCATGAAGTTTGCTTCACCGTGTGAATCCCGACTAACACATATCCGAAGCTGATGATCAAAGCGAAATCTATTTTTGGTAAAATGTAGGGTTGTCGAAAATATTGTCGATATATCGAAATGTCAATATTTTTGCCAAAAATTACGAATATCATTATCGCTTATTTTTCCGAGGCGATATATCGGAAATCGAATATTTTTTGGTGATATTTTTCGGTTATATTTTTGGTTTAGCGGTCGTTCGCACTGTTGCGAATAGATGTTTCTTGTGCTCTGGACATTTAAGGCAAAATGATTAAAAATTATTTTATTAAAGTTGATGCACACAAATCGCAGTGCAAACTGTGCAATAAAGTTTAAAGGACCAGTGGAAACTAGTGGCGTATAAGATGATGAATCCCCTCACATTGAGTTTAAAAATCGGAATTAAACAGGACAAATTCGTAAATGAGTAAAAAAAATCGAAAAAACTTCACCTCAATTTAAAAAACAAGTAAGAGTGTTGCGGTCGAGTGCCCCGACAGCCAAATACCCTGTCCCAAGTAATGTGGTTCCTTTAGCTTTGAATTCCATTTATTTTAAAATTTATTTCAATAAATGGGCAGGCGCACTTATGTACATATCTTCGGTGTTTTTGCTCGGATCTCATTGTGGTACACAGAATAGATAGATGTTGGGCCTCACTGAATATATATTAAGGCACTAGGTTCAAACTTAAAAATTGTAGCTCTAAAAGTTTTTCGCGGTTTGAAGAAGATGGAGGAGGAATTTGACAAACCTGGAGCAAACTTTATCTGGGTAGGGTTAACACCTAAATACTACATAAATGCAAGAATTTGTGGCTCTACCTCTTATAGTCTGTGAGATCTACGCGTTTATAGAGATAAAAAGACAGATTTTCGCTGTTTAAAGATGGAGGAGGAGGAATTTTCGAAATCTGAAACAAACCTATACCTATATACATGCCAAAACTTGTGCCTCTATCTATTACAGTCTCTAAGATCGACGAGTTCATACAGACAGACAGACGGACATGGCTAAATCGACTCGGCTGTTGATGCTGATCAAGAATATATATGGGTGATTCCATGAAAAATCGCCCACTGGGATTTATTTTGGATCGAAATAATTTTTTTCGTATTCCCTGTGGTAAAATAGTATATACGTATTTTCAGCATTTTGGCGAAATATACTTAATTCGCGGGTAAAGTCGATTTGAAAATTTACACATTTAAAAAAATTTAATTATTTTGAATTGCTTGATATCCAAAGCCATTGGTAATAAAAATATTTAAAAAATATGAAAATTAACATCTGAATCCATACTTTCAAATAACTAACACTTAAAAATTTTAACATTTTTCTTTGGTCTTCAAATCGCGAAAATAAGTAAACAAAAATTAATTGCCGCGAAAGGTATTTTTTTTTTGTCTTTATTTTTTTCTCAAAATTTGGTCTTGTATCCAGTAATTTACTGTATTAAGCTGTAAATGGGCAATCCAATAGTTCCAGAGTTATGGCCATTTTTCATTAATTTAAATTCATTTTCTGTAACAATATCAGATTTAGTATGTTTAATTTTAAGAGGGCAATATTTTTGTGGTCGAATATAGTGAAGTCTATCATCATAAAAATTATTTTAACAGATCGGCGGAGTGTCATTTCCATGCAACGGCCCACGGTAAAGGACCTTGCAATGGAGCTGGATAAACACTAAAAAGAATGGCTAGAAGGGCAAGCCTTCAAATGATTACCAATAAACAGATTACCTCTGCCCTGGAACTCTATGAATGGGTCAACGAATTTTTACCAAGCATCACAGTAAGATAGAGAAACACAAATCACTAAACTAGGGCCACAGAATTATTAAAATTTCGATTTTCGAAATGCAAAACTATACAAAAGACACTCTATTCAACCACAAAATAACTATCTTCTTAAAACCAAAACATTTCCACATTCCGAAACATCTGATACTGTTAGTTTCTAAAAAAAGTGAATTTTAATAAATAAAGTAAGGTCATAACTCTGGAACTATTGGATTGCCCATTTACAGCTTAATACAGTAAATTACTGGATACAAGACCAAATTTTGAGAAAAAAATAAAGACAAAAAAAAAATCCCTTTCGCGGCAATTAATTTTTGTTTACTTATTTTCGCGATTTGAAGACCAAAGAAAAATGTTAAAATTTTTAAGTGTTAGTTATTTGAAAGTATGGATTCAGATGTTAATTTTCATATTTTTTAAATATTTTTATTACCAATGGCTTTGGATATCAAGCAATTCAAAATAATTAAATGTTTTAAATGTGTAAATTTTCAATTCGACTTTACCCGCGAATTAAGTATATTTCGCCAAAATGCTGAAAATACGTATATACTATTTTACCACAGGGAATACGAAAAAAATTATTTCGATCCAAAATAAATCCCAGTGGGCGATTTTTCATGGAATCACCCATATACTTTATAGGGTCGGAGGTGCTTCCTTCTCCCTGTTACATACATTTGCACAACTTCATGATCCCGTTTTTCCCATTTTTAATATATAGTATAAAAAAGGGAAATAAGTAAGACAACAATAAATAAAATTTAAAAGACCCACAAAATTAAAAAATTTATAAAATTTCGACTTCATACCTTTGGATGTAAGTCAAATGAAATATCGGAAACTGTCCGCTGAGTGGAAGGTTTAGGTTTTATTTACCTTATGAGCAAATGCGTGACTTTGTATAAAATCTCAAGTCGCTCAAAAGTGTGAATTTTTAAGTAGTATAATCTATCTATCCCCACCTCCACTTGCCAACGACAAGTGGTGTTTTATTTGAAGAATTGATTGAAGAAAAGTATTATGTTTGTAAGATTAAGTGAAACAGGCGTTTCAGCAAATCTATAGTTTTGCATTCAGCTGCGATGCCATTACCATTACCAACTTTAACAGGGCGTATCTGACGGTAACAGCTCATTTTGTGAGATTTAAAAATGAAATAAATAATAAATATCTTATGTTAATTTAATAAATATATATTAAATCTATACTTTTTAAGCGCAGTCAGATTGTAGATGTTATTACGCATCAAATGACTCCTCAATTACCTCAAAAGACCTGTTTATAGTTAAGAATATAAATATTTATATCGGAATGATACTTTTTCAATATCGCTAAAAATATCGATATAGATATATTTGAAATATTCGACAACCATAGTAAAATGTAAGAAAGCTCGTTTGAAGAAAGAAGGAAATAAATAATCAAACGTATGCGGAAAGACAAAATATATATAAGGGATAAGATTATTTTAGAGGTCAAGGGCCTTCCACTATCTTAAGCAACTTTACTTCCATGCCCACATCTAAACTTATTTAAACTCCCGAACATTTTGAATGCACTTCAGTCCACAGTGATTTAGAGGTCTCCCTGAGCTACGGTATAGACTTGATACACAGAACTTAATCTGTTCACAAATAGTTAACAAGATTTACGAAAACAATACAAGACATAGACGTCAAGTCAAACACCTAGAATATTAGCAGGTGCTTTTGTACAAACTTTCCAACAAAAGACTTAAGTGAACGGTCTAAATATTTTGAAGAATAACTAGTTCCTAAAAACTAGTTCAAAAGTCAACTAGTGCTAAGGCATGTCTTGTTTTTTGCAGTGTGACCATAAGCGACAAACATAAGAATGCCGAAATGTGTTAAGTAGAAAAAATTAGTGCCACCGCATTTGATTATTTTTTGGTAGCGTCGGCGTCGTTTTTAGAAAAACGGAAAATTTGTTAATTATACTTCAACTCGAACAGCCGAAAAATGCTAAGTCGCAAGCGACGGGCCAGCTCCATTTCGAGTCGACAAGATGATGATCCCATGCTGATGGACGACTCAACGCCAGAGCAGTCTCCTGTGCAGGTGACACAGCAAGCGGCGGGGGCACAATCGGCGCGAAAAAAACGCCGTCTGGATCCAACAGAGTTGTGCCAGCAGCTTTACGACTCGATACGGAACATTAAGAAGGAGGATGGTGCCATGCTGTGTGACACGTTTATAAGAGCACCGAAGCGACGCCAAGAGCCCTCTTACTATGACGTGGTGGTGAATCCCATCGATTTGCTAAAAGTGCAGCAGAAACTTAAGACAGACTCTTACGAAGATCTCGATGATATGATGACAGACCTGGAGTTGCTTATTGGCAATGCCAAGGCCTTCTACAAACCAGATACGACTGAGCATCAGGATGCACTGGCCCTGTGGCAGCATATACAGACGCATCGTCAGCGCATACAGGAGGCGAATGGAATAGTGGCAACGAGCACAACGACAACGGCGGAAGAGGAGCCACGCAGCAAGCGCAACTCTAGGAATGTACGACGATTGACGACCAGCACCGAACCAGGCGGCGATCTAGAAGATGATTACAATCCATACGAGGAGCTCTTTGCCTCCATAATGACAGCCACCGATCCGGTGGGCGATCGAGCCATGCATCGCATGTTCCAATTGCTGCCCTCCAAAAAGGTCTATCCGGACTATTATGATGTAATTGAGCATCCCATTGATTTGCGTCTAATTGCCACAAAAATACAAATGAATGCCTACTCTTCGCTGGTGGAAATGGAACGGGATCTGTTGCAGATGACCAAAAATGCCTGCCTGTTCAATGAACCAGGCTCGCAGATCTACAAGGATGCCAAGACGCTGAAGCGCATCTTTTCGCAGCGTCGAATTGAGCTTGAGACGGGCAAGGCCGGTAAGCTGGCCAAGCGCAACAAGAGTCTATCCAGTGCAGCCATTGCAGGTAACAGGGGGAAAAATTAATTGGAAAATTTCTTTTAGAGGTTAAATTTTTTTTCTTTAGCGCTCAAGGAGGAGGTGGATAGTTCCGATGATGAGGAGACAACTAAACGAGGAGAGGGTCCCATGTGGGCACTGTTCGACCGTCTGTACAATGCACCAGGCACTGCTGATCATCCCGGCATAACCGGTCCACCGCTGGGCAACTCTTTGTGGAAGCTGCCGGTGCGTCGCTTTCATCCCGAATACTTTGAGCTGATCAAACGACCCATCTCGATGAGTCAAATCCATACTAAGCTAAAGAAGGGCGACTATGCCAATATCAGTGATTTGACCGCTGATCTTTATCTAATGCTGGACAATGCCAAGAAGGCATTCCCAGCCACACATCGCACGCACAAGGATGCCCTGAAAATGTTGAAGCTCATGAATGCCAAACTAGTGGAGGAATCACTGGAGGAGACCAGCGATATTGAGGACGACGAGGCTGAGGATCAAGAGACAGAAAATGAAACATTTACGGCCAGTGTGCAGCCGGAGAAACGTAAGCCGGGCAGACCACGTGTCAACTCCAACTCAAATAATTCCAATTCTGCGCACACGCCCAGCAATTCCAATTCTCCCAAATCCAATCGCACTGCCATCAATGCGGCCATCAAGAAAAAAATTCTGTCAATTCAGAAATATTTGGTCGATTTTTCTGTAGGCAATCGTAGGCCCATCGAGATGTTCATGGAGAAACCGCCTCGTAAGATTTACCCCGACTACTACGACATCATCCAGAATCCCATTGATATGAACACAATTGAGCATAATGTGAGGACAGATCGCTATGCCACCGTGGAGAATGTAGTGTCCGACTACCGCCTCATGTTCTCCAACTGTCGGCAATACAATGAGGAGGGTTCCAACATCTATGAAGATGCCAATGCCCTGGAGCGTGCCCTAAACGAAAAACTTAAAGAATTTCCCGGCCTGTCGGAGGTGAAAAAGCCTCTACAGAAATACACCAAGCTGGGACGAAAACCGAAGACAGCTCTGGTGGCCGATCGTCTGTGGCAATTCTATGAGACTCTCCGGGAGTATCAAGAGCCCAAGGGTAAGCGCCAGCTTTCCCTAATCTTTACCAAACTGCCGTCGAAAAATGAATACCCCGATTACTATGACATTATCAAGGAACCCATGGATATGGAACGCATCGCACAGAAGCTAAAACAGGCTGTGTACGAGAGTGTGGATGAGTTGGCAGCTGATTTTCTGCTAATGCTGGAGAATGCTTGCAAATACAATGAACCCGACTCGCAGATCTATAAGGATGCTTTGGTTTTGCAGCAATTGACGTTGCAATTGAAGCAACAATTGCGCACAGAGCAAAATGCATTGCCCGATGTGCCGCTGGCTGTGCAGGAATTGTTTCTTTCACTGTTCACCACATTGTACAATCATCAGGATGAGGAGGGACGGTGTTATTCAGATTCTTTGGCTGAATTGCCCGAGTACGATGAGCTGGGCGAAGGTGCCAAGGTACGTGGCATTTCGTTGGATTTGGTCAAGCGGCGGCTGGACAAAGGAGCCTATAAGCGTTTGGATATTTATCAGGAGGATATCTTTAGCTGTATGGAAAGGGCACGAAAGCTATCGCGCACCGACTCGGATGTATTTCAGGTAAGGATTCAGACCAGTGGCGTAACTAGGTAGCCAAGGGCCCTGGTGCAAATATAAATAAGGGGCCCCCAAATGAACTATTTAAGTTTTATGTCGAAATGTTATTATTATTTATATATAGGTATAAAAATCAATGCCACTTTTCGTTGTTATTTTATAACTCCAGAACGGGAAACAAATCACGATATTTCCAAAATTTTCATAGGACCTACGATTATTATGTAGACCAAAAACCGCGTAATTTCGCAAATTTTCATTTGAGTATATATGAAAGATTTAACATGCGTACAAAAAAGCAGCTTTTGAACAAAATTTCTTAGGAACCTGCATCCAAAAGCCAGCACGAAAAAATCGTGTGCAAAAAAATCGTATGGCGTTACTCATCTTAACATTCTAATGTCTTTGGTAAAACTACTTACCACATGTGTGCATATGTGCATTAGTAATCGCCTAGGTTTAACAGATGAAGAGTTAAGGAACGTATACTTAGAATAATCCTAATATTAATATTTGTACGTAAAACATTTTAAACCAAGAACAAATTATACTTTTATAAGAACTCTTTCAGTTTTTGTATGTAAGTCGAACCTGACGTAGCAACCGAATATACTTATATAATAAAGTGTACACTGACTACCAAATAACAATTTAAATCATAATAATTTCCTTGCTTTAGCTTTCTCAAAATTATTAATGTCTTGGTTAAATCTAGGGCTGCGGCTCTGTTTTCAATTCCAATCAACGATTAATGTCGCAGTCGAGCTTGGCCCACTGAATTCCTTTAATAGTTTTTAATTATTTTTAATTGGCTAAAAGATCAGCTTCTTTTGAAGTGACAGGAATTGTATAGAACAGAACCATAGATGTAATTACTTCTGAAAGATCACTTGAATGCGTGACCCATATTTTTCTATAATTTCTTTACAGAATTGATGAGTAGTTCATGCCTTAAAAGAAGGTGGTAAATATTAAGAAATTCTATGGAAAAGTTTGGGCCAATTATATCAGAAGGTTTACTTTGGAATTGTTCGCACTTTTGTAATTAAGTTTTTTCATCTACATCCAGCAAAAAAATTGACTGACTTTATTCATAGCCTATCGATTCGATCTGCACAATCCACATATAGGGTACAAGTGGTTCCCTTGAAGGGTGAACCTGTATTCATTTAAAAGAGTTGTCTTACTTAAGGTTGATTTTATTTACATTTTGAAGGTGGAAAAATTCTTGGATAGCTTAAATTGAGGTTTGCTGCTAGGGGCCCCTTGAGAACCGGTTTGCACGTTCGTAGTTACGCCACTGATTGATACGCTATACGATTTTTAGCAAATTTATTCCCTTTCTACTGCTTCTTTCAGGACTCCATTGAACTGCAAACTTACTTCATACGCAAACGTGATGAGCTTTGCAAGGACACTCTTAGTTCGCCAGCGCTAAATTTTACCCTGGAGCGTCTCTTGTCCGAGGTGGAAATAATGCGACAGCAAAAACTTCAACAGGAGGAGCAAGATTTAGAACAGGAAAAGGATAAAGAGGATTTCAATGCAGTCAGCAAGGGCGAGAGCATGACCATTAATCAACAGGTCTATTCTGCTGGTGATTTTGTGTATGTCCAAATGCCAGAGAACAAAATTCCCACCATAGCCTGCATCGAAAGGCTTTGGACCTCGGCCACCAACGAGAAGCTAATGCAGGCTTCCATTTTTGTGCGTCCCCATGAAACCTATCATGTAACCACACGAAAGTTCCTCGAAAAGGAGGTTTTCAAAAGCACTCTCTCCCAGACCATCTCAATGGACCGGGTGCTGGGCATGTGCTATGTGTTGCATATTAAAGATTACATCAAATTAAGGCCAGAAAAGCTGCCCGAGAAGGATGTATTTGTGTGCGAATCACGTTACAGTTTGCAGGGACGCTGTTTCAAGAAGCTTAAAAACTGGCCACATGCTCGCGAGGGCGGCACGGTCAAATTTGTGCCACGCGAACAGCCGCTGGAGTTGAAGCGTGTAATGTCTGTGTTCAAGGAGCGCTTGGAAAAGCACAAGGGGGAACTAGAAGAGCTGAAACTGCAGGAGACGCTGGTGGAGAAGGAGAAGCCAAATGTCCCTTGCGATCCGCCACCAAATGCAGAGGATAACAGTGTCTACTATCAGCAGTATAATACCATTTGCAGTGGTGCCATCAAAACGGGCGACTTTGTCTATGTGGCCACTCAAACGGGCAAGCAGTCGGTGGCCCAAGTTCAGCAGATTTGGGAGCAGAACGGCAAATCTTACTTTAAGGGACCCTGGCTATTGGCTCCCAGTGAGACAGCACCTGCTTTGGGCAAGCAATTCTTCCGTCAGGAGCTACTTCTGAGCGCCGTGGAGGAGGTTAGTCCCGTTGTGGGCATTGTCGGTCGTTGCGCCGTCTTGGAGTATGCCGAATTCATTGGCTCCCGTCCCACAGAGATAGCTGAGAGTGATGTCTACATCTGTGAGTCTGTCTACGATGAGCTAAAGAAGGCTTTGCGAAAGTTGGTTGCCGGAAATATGCGCAAGTTCCAGCACAGCGCAGACGTCACCGAAGACGAAATCTTCTACTTCAAGACTCCTATCAAACCAGCCAAAGATGTCAAGAACGAGGCCAACGAGCTGGGTATGATTGAGGACTCCATGGATGGGGATACGCCGTCTCTTAGCTCGGATATAGTGGCCATGTCGTCGCCAGCTCCTTCGGTGAACTCCACACCACTTACCTCCAAGGTGAAGGTCCCCAAATCGGCCAAGAAATCTTTAACCGGTTACATTCTCTACTCCAGCGAAGTGCGCAAGGGCATATGCCAGAGCAATCCAGATGCCTCCTTTGGCGACATCTCTCGCATGGTGGGCAACGAATGGAAGAATCTCCCTTCCAGCGTTAAACAGAGCTGGGAGGATCGTGCCTGTCGTCAAAATGAAGAGACGGCAGCTCTGCGTCGTGAAATGGATGATGCACAGAACAGCGGCAGTCCACTGCCGCAGAGCTCGACCAACGCATCGGCTCAGGAGTCGTCAGGTCCACCCCTAACCTTCGAGTGCGCTTGGGACAAGTGCGATTTTCAGTTCGAAGAGCTTTCCGATTGCACGGAACACTGTCTGGCCGATCCCAGTGGCCACATTCAGCGCCATCCACAAGCGGGTGTTGAACCAGAGTATGTCTGCCTGTGGCGTAATTGTCCACGCATTAAAAAGTCCACGCAGGCCTTTCCCAATGTTCTGCGTCTCATTAAGCATGTGCGTGAGGTGCACTTAAGCAAGTGTGGCAAACCACTGCCCCTCACCGAACGCAACAAGAACTTTGTGCCGCGCAAACAGAAGCTAATGCCACAACTGGCCGGCACCGCTGTGTCTGTTCCATCTAACTCCACCCAATCGCCCCGTGCCGATAGTGCGCTTCATCCTCAGCTTCAACATCAAACGATTGTACTTGGACCGCCGCCGGAGCCAATGTTTGTTACAGTGCCACCTCGTAGCAATCGTGTCATCCACTCGGAGTCGTACATCAAGTACATTGAAAGCCTACAAACGGGCAGCCATCTCAATGTGTCGACCTGCAATACCAATTGGCGTAGATCCCTGACGCATGTGACGGCTGCTCAAGTTAATGGTAAGCTGCAGTTGCCCGAGCATTGGATTGGTCCCAATCTCCGTGACCAGGAGAATGTGGTACAGGCCCTGTGCCATCTACGCAACTTTATGCTTGACGATGTGCTGCAAATACGTCGCAATTGCAATTAGTTTGATAATCCTTATTAAGTCCAAAGCGTGTCGAATTCAGTGTTTAATTAAGTCGAAAATCATTAAAAAATACATATATGTTTGTATTGTCCAACTGAAATACTTATCTTGCGTCTTTGTCTTTCAAGTTATAGCCATTGTGACCCAACTATGTATTATTCCAGAACGTCTTCTTAAAGCAGCTTGCTCGAACTTTAGTAGCGGAAAGTTTGAAACAAACAGATATTTTGCAACCACTCTTGCCGTCAGATGGCGCTATTTGTTCGTTAGAAATTTGTTCTGAACTTTGACTGTCTAGCCGTTCGCTGTTTGACTTGTTAGCCAGTGTCAGCCCAAAAGGCAGTACCGGCGAAACCCTACTTTACATCAGTGCTAAATGGAAAGGACAGAAAAGAAATCCCTCTTCAGATTACAGTCGTCTTACTGGCTATATAGCGCTCGCCGATTCACATAACCTTTAGTTAGGTTTCTGTTTTGTAAAAACACGACTGGTTTCGGCTCCTGGTAGCTATGTGTGGCCGGTACTGCTTTACATCGACTTAAGCAACAGAATGGGTCGACAATTTCCAAACTCCCTCCTAAAACCCCTCTAAAAAAAAAACAAAAATTCCTGCGCACACAACCTTGTCAATCAAATCAAAGAAAATCTAACATAGAAGCACACTCTGCTGCGTCGTCAACATTGCACTCGGAAAATAATCAGCTGTTTGCTGTCATTTTGTCTCTTTGAGTCATTTTTTTACACTTTGAGTTATTTTTGTGACTATGTGCGTCTCCCTCTAACAAACATTGAGTAAAATTTTGAGTTGTCAGAATGAATGCTCTTTTTGTCAGGATTGAGTTAACATCACTCAAAATAGAGAGGCGTTTCAAAGTGTGCTTCTATGTTAAATTTTCTTTGATCAAATGACAGCAACACACTGAATTTGAGGAGTTCCGAAAAGAGAGCACACTGAAAAAGCGCCTTACCTGTCATAGTTGTCTCACGAACCAACGACAACTAAAATTTGATGTATAAAAAATTGAGCGGGAGATGTTTTATTTTCCGTTCCTTTTCAGACTTGCTTTCAATAGTTATAAGCGACATCATCTAGTGCAAAAATTGGGTGCGCAATATCATGGAAAATAATGTTTTAAGCAGGGAATCAAAACGAAACGATTTTCGGTTCTGGTTCCGGTTACGGTATACGGAGTTATAATAAACCGGAAAATAAATGTTCTACGCAGCAAGAATAACTTTTGATAGTTAATACAGTTCCGGAAACATTGTCGAATTTTCTGACCACCAATTAAGTACATTATCTTTATTTTGTAAACGTTTCAAGCTCAGGAAAACCTTGACCAGGCATCATACGTTAAACTGTCTTGTGAAAATACTAAACTATTTGTAATGTCCTGATTCTTTTCTTAGAAATTCATATATAAACCGACTTCATCTCCACTTTCAGACAAATTAGTTGGGTCAGAGCTGCTTTCCTCATTTAGTTTCAATTAAACAGAAGTGGATTAAATTCTTGAAAATATACATATCAATCGAAGCAGTTACACATGTACTTTTCTGTTGAGAGGTTAGACTTACATTATACCGAGGGTCTAAGAAAATACCACATAGGAATGCATTATTTTCAAAGGGACTGGTCTCGCGATTTTGTATTTCACTGACCTAAAGTTTTGCCAAGCCAGAATCTTTTTTATTTGAAAATAACCATTCAGCCAAATTCAGTAAAAATCCGCCAAATCTAACTGCTCGTTTCGCTGTCTAGTGGTTGCACTCAGAACCGAAACCGTACCGGTACAACGTTTAGGTTCTTTTCGGTTCTAAAAATATCGGTTCTCGGATACCGGTATACAAAAAATTAAGAATATCGGTTCCGGTTCCGGTACCGGTTCTGAGTTTAAATCGGTTCTTTTCGGTATACGGTTCCGGTTCCGGTTTGATTCCCTGGTTTTAAGGCGTACGGTAAATCATACAATTCGGTTGATGGTCAATTACAAGGGACCCTAAAATCCTAAGCCTAACCGGTTCTCTGGGATGGAGTAGAACATTGGGTTGAGGATCCTCCTCACCAGGAACGGCCCCATATTTTTCATTTGTATTCTTTTGTTTGCCTGTATTCTGCAGCATATTCGGTCTGCTGGTGCTAGAACGCTGATACCAGAAACTGCTTGGTCAGCAAGCTAATATGGTACCCAGCAGTGAACACTTAGTGAATTTTAAATTAAAGATCGGACTCGACTTTTTTAGTCCATACTCGTATTACTCGTACGCGCTGTTGTAATTTTTTATCAGGGCCCCAATTACTTTTTTCCGGAGCTCCGATTCGCGGGTTTGAACCAAAATTTACCAATGGATAATGTTCGAAAATTTAAAGGCTCAAGGTTTTTAATTGAAGTTATTGTTGTACATATCCATGCATTTTTAAAAAATCAAAGGGGCTATATAAGTTCAACTGAAAGTGTCTAATTTGGTCTTTAAAGAGAGACATTTTTCGATTTATATCATTTTTATGAAAATAAATCATTCCGTTTAAGCAAGCGCGGTAATTGGATTAATCAAATCAGTTTATTTGGCAAGGTTATGGCGTGTTTAAGACGAAAATACATATTTGAATTTATGGGAGAAAAACTAGATTGTCAGTAAAAATTTTTATAGGAACTTATATATCTGTGCTATTATCATATTTGTTTTCATTCCAATCAGTTCGGTTGATATTATCCTTTGGACCAACGACGATTATTAAAAAGGAGCGAGAATAACCTCGTGTGAATAGATATGCAAAAAGAGATAGACAGAGAGGCCGGTTCGCTGAGTTTTGTTCGATTAAACATAAAAACGGTCGATCAAAAATCTATATCAACCGCTTGATCCGTTTGCCTGTATGAGTTGAATATGTTCAACGCTAAGTTTTTTTGATTGATTAAATTTGAGAAGAAAGTTTTGTTTATAAGGCAATATATACAGACTTCAAGTCACAAAATTTTTGCGAAAGCGAAAGTCGGAAAATGGCTGAATAAATAGTTTTATGTCTTGAAAGACATCGGCGTCGAAAATGACTTTCCAAATCATCATCCTTTAAAAGTTAGATTGAGGCCAGTCTTTTTGCAGTCTATAAAAAATAATTCCAATATGTCGTTAAAGTTTTTATTTTTGAGAATAATTTAGTTAACTTGAATCAACGATCTTAGAATTATTGCTATTATGTGTGCGGACTTTAAGACTTATTCTATACCTCTATCCAGAGTTTTTATAAAGACGGCTTTGTACTCTGTCGCCCTATATCGAACAGGTAACAAAAAATTTCTAGTGATATTTCCGTCCCCCCATTTCTAGGCCAAATCTTAAATCTCTAGAATATGCATTTGTCAGTCAGTCGGGCCTACAGATTTATAAGTAAAGATTTCATTTATAAACAGGTGATAATTCTTGATAATTTTAAATCCTTTGGACTCAACACGCCAACCAAGAAACATTTCCCCGTGTCGTGTGAGTATTATATTAGTTTAATTCTAAAATATATTTATTATTCACGAAAAATTAAAATATTTTTATTATTGGCTTTTGAGTTCCAGTCTACTTAAGTCTTCAAGAGATTATTTGTCTAACATTTCTCATTAATTTACTTTTGTACAACAGATTAATTAAGATTAATGTACACAAGTATGTATATACAAGCCTTCACTCTGGTTATCAACATCTGTGGATGACGTCATGGCGCCTTTGGGTCTCCACATTGTTTTGGCTTTTGTTTTGCTAAGCAAGTACTGACAACAAACCGGTTCCATGGCGTCCATAGTGTCACCCAGTTATTTTGCGGTGCTTATCTAATTTTGGACAATACTTCGGCTCTCTCTAGCTCTCAGTTTTGCTCTGGCTCTCTCTTTCAACAACACACACCAGAACCCGACACTAGCACCAACCCAACCTCCGCTAGCCGAAATCAGTCGCTGTTTGTAGCTGGTGCCTTCAAGACCTAACTGGAAACATTTGAAAGAATCTACCATGTCGGAGGGCGAGTCGAAATTTGGTTTCAAGGATATGGAGAAGGCGCTGGAGACTCTAAAACTGCTGGAGAGTCATGATATGCAATATCGAAAGCTGACAGTGCGTGGCCTTTTGGGCCGTGCCAAGCGAGTGCTGACCAGTAAGTGTTTGACCCACATTGAATGTTCTTTACCTAGTAATCCCTTTGGATATGCAGTGACCAAGGCTGAAGAGAAACTAAAGAATATCAATGACGCCATTGGTGTGTTTGAGCAATGGCTGGAGGAGAATGGCGGCGGGGCATCCAACAAGAATGCAAAGACTGATAACGAAGATAAGGTGGAAACTGTGCCTGGCCTGGGATTCAAGGACAAGGCAGCGGCAGAGGCGACACTAAGGTAAAGTGGAGGCGGCAATGCTAATTAGGCGACCTTCAGACGCAGTGCCATGATGTCATGTCACAGTTTTAGAGTGTTTAACGCAGACGGGTATTCGGCAGTCTTAAAAATTTGATAGAGAGAAACGGCTAGCCCTCGACTGCGTTGCTCTCCGTGTGGAGGCAATGCGGAATGTACGTATGCATATATGTAGACATACATACATATATATACTAATGCATGTATACACTTATACAGTCAATTTCCCTCGGCAATGGGAAAATTTGTGAAATTTTAATTAACTTTGAATTATTACTTTCTGTATCAAATATTTGTGTCAAAAATACTTCTGGTGGAACTCGATTCATTATTATACCCTTGGAGAGGGTATATTAAAATTGTCCGGATGTTTGTAACGCATAGAAGGAAGCATCTCCGACCACATAAAGTATATATATTCTTGATCAGCATGACGAGCTGAGTTGATATAGCCATGTCCGTCTGTCCGTCTGTCCGTCTGTCCGTCCGTCTGTTTCTATGCTATCTCCTCCGTCAGTTTTAAAGCTATCGTAACCAAACTTTGCACGAAGTCTTTTGGTATAAATACGCTGCACATTTGTCGGAACCGGCCGGATCGGATGACTATAGCATATAGCTGCCATAGGAACGATCGGTTGAAAAACTAGTTTTAGTGAGAAAAACTTTTTTGTTTTCAATGTTATAGCTCCCAACGCCCGTATTTATAAGTTTTTAATGATTTTACATCATTTCACCAAAATTTTTCGAAATCGGACCACTATATAGTATAGCTGCCATACAAAAGTTAGGTCTGAAAAAAAGTCTTAGTGAGAAAAACTTTTTTGTTTTCAATGTTATCGCTCCCAACGCCCGTATTTATAAGTTTTTAATGATTTTACATCATTTCACCAAAATTTTTCGAAATCGGACCACTATATAGTATAGCTGCCATACAAACTGTCAGGCACATATCAAGCTCCAAGGGTATATAAACTTCGGTCGAGCCGAAGTTAGCTTGCCTCTATTTTTTAGGGTTGCTTTTAATTTCCGAATTTTTGAAAAAACCTCACTGGAATTCAAAGAAAAGAATTCAAAGTGCAATTATTTATATAAAAATCTGTAGATTTCTAGGGAAACCCAGGACATTTTAAAGTTTTCGTGCTTGGTTGTTCTGTACCGTTTTTCAGTGCAGTTTACTTCAAAAAGGATAGTGTAAATAAATCAGTTCAACAATAGTTAATCAACAAATCTCTTGAATCTTAGGATCTGTTAAAAGTAGTTCAGCTTATGTAAATCCTTTGAAAATCCACTGAGAAAGTCGATCACGCCCGACTGTAATATATTCTGTACCTGCAGTAGCATCTGAAAGCAGCGCTGCTGCTGCGCTTCTACAGCGATCTTTCTTTTGGTCAAACCTAGGTATCGTGTATCCGATCTATATTATTCTTTCGTATTCAGCAGATAATTTCGATTTACGATTTGATATTTATGATTACTGATTTTACCTGCTGAATACATTGACTGCCGATTGAGATAGGAAAATTTGACTATCATGTTTGCTGAATAGAAATCGAACAAAACGTATGATTGATTAACGATTGCTGGGTCAGCAAGTACCTAAGTACCTTTGTTTAGATATTCATATGAAATTATCTATTTAACAAATCCAATAATATTGGAGATATTGGGCCCTGTTCCGAGTTCCGAGTCGATTTTTGTGTTATCATTTGAATTTCGTTTTATTTATTTTTTCCTTATTTATTTAAATTTATTAGTAGTTTAATTTATATCAAGAAACAGGAATTCAGAACATGGTCGGAAACTATTTCTCTCCTTGTTACATACTTTTGCACAAACTTAAAATACTCAGTACAGAACAGAAAAGCGTATACGAAATTTTGATGTCGAGTCAAATACACAATCGGTCTCATGAGTCTCTTTTGCTATGAGCGGGCGGTATCGCATGTTTATTACAGGGTTCTCCAAGCAGAGAGCGCTAAGACGTGACTGTGTCTCTCTCTAACACACTATGAAGTGTGACTTCGGCAAGCATTCGGCAAATAAGTTCGTGCTCCCGGGGCTATCGCTGGGAAGCTCTGGTTTATTACGTTTGCGACTGCCAGTCGCAGATTCACAGTTCACACTCAAGTAAAACATCCCTGCAGAGAAATTGTCAACTAGTAAGAAAAAAATACTGTCCTACACCTAGTTGAAATACAAGTAGAATTAAACTGGTAACAAAATGGCTAAATTCGGGTGAGTTGGGAAACAACAAATATTACCTTTCGAAGCAATGCTCGTTTAAAATACTAATTTGTCATAAGGAACACACAAGAGTTAACTGGTATTTAACTGGTTGAAAATGGCTGCTGGATGGATCAATTCTCTTCCGCCTATGTCATCTGGCATTAAACTGGTTGCAAATTGCTGCTGCCGGGGAAAATTTTTATATTCTTATCACATGCCTGTGTAAAATAGACACCAGCAACCAGTTGCAAGTTTTTAGCGACCGATACATTTCTGGTTGTAAACCAGACACTTTCTTTGCAGGGATGGGTTTGCATAGCTTTTATTGTTCTCGCTTTCTTCTTGGAAAAATCAACTCTATATCAGCGATTGCTAGTGGATGACCCTAGGGGCCGATGACATTTTACTAAACAGGCGTTCATACACTGGCTAGAGCACGACAGGATCAAATTTTTGGAGCCAGTGACACTAAGGGCCGATTCCTGTTCTCCCAGATAGCTGCTATATGTCAGATAGTCATCATGATAGAGCTCTATGTAGAAGATGTGAAATCGGCCCTTTGACATCTAAAAAGAATATCTTAAAAAATACTGGTAAATTTATGTAACTTTCGTAACTTCCAGTTCTATGTTTAACTCATACGAAACATAACCACACAATGCGGAAGGACTCGGGCTTCGCCCGGTATCCAGCTATTTTAGTTTCTTATAAAAGTAACATTGTAGTTGTTCAAATGTTTATGGGGTTTCTTACAGACAGAAGGACAGGGCTATGTATATTTACTCGGCTACTGGTATAGTATACATTAGAGTGTCCCAAAATATAAGAAACAATTTTTTTTTCGCGAAATCAAATACGCATACCCTCTATTTATATTCCATTTGACCTTATTAACTCAAAAATTAAATATTATTACGATTGGACAACGATAACCCGTGCCGAATTGATGCCAAACTTCTTACATTAAAGTTTTTACTGACTTACTACACAGTACAACACTATAAAAAACCCCGGCATAAGACACTTAAATTTTGATAAAAGGGTCCGCTGTAAACATCACCACACATTCCCAATTTTTTTAAAGCTTCGGTTCGCGTTTTATGGGTACTTCTGTACTTGCAACACACAACGACAATTTTAAATTAACTTTTAATGGTTTAAAATAAAATTCTGAAAAATTCAGCAAATGTGGACAGGGTCATGGGAATGCTATAGAGAAAATTCACACAGAAGAGGTAAACCTTAATTCTTACTTCTTAATTCTTAATGGTACGCCACAGCCAAATGACAAGTAAACAAAGCACATCAATTCGTTAGCGTCAGCCTTAAAGAGAAAGTACACGGGTTACCATGGTCCTACCTTCTTGAAATTTTATTTATAACTGTTTTGACTTAAAAGAAAAAAAATTAAGGGAAGCGTAAAAAAAGACTTTGATAGTAGTATAGATATATACTAGTATACATATATACTTTAAATGGTCGATTATGTTTTCTTCTGAGTGTTTCATACATTTGCACGACTTTAGTAGGTATAATATTGTTACTATATGAGTAACGAGATAATTTGATAAGTTTGAAGAAAGATTCGCGAAATTTGGTCAAAGTCAGTTGGGTTTTAGTTTGAAAATTTTTTGATTTTAATGCTAGAGTTCATATATCACTCTTATTTTTCAAAACATTTGCAAGGGTATAACAAGTTTGTCACAGACGAAGTTAGCATGGCTTTCTCGTTCTTTAGTTGCTTGCGCTTAGCTTTAAAAATATGACAAAGACAACACCACAATGGAGGTTGGTCGCTGTTTTTGAAGAAACTCCCGGTTGAATCTTTAGTAGACTAGACCCATAAACTGGAATTTATCATTTCGGGATTGCTATAAGTTGGTTGGAAATCCCAAGAGACCATAAGTGCAAACAAGTCCTAAGTTGACAGAAGGTTTGTGTATGCCTAACTGTATAGTAAGAGATTTTCTTAGTTCCGTTTCGAGTATGCTCTCGGTTTTTATTTGGACTTTCGATTTTTCAGTGGAATTCCGTTCTTCCTTTCTTGAAGTGGTAATTTCCGGATAGATACAAGCATTTCAGGACTTTTCCAATACTTTCGTACTTATTTCAGGTACTTTTTTAGTACAACTCGTACTTCGTAGGTCGAGATTAAATAAATCTTTTTGAACTTGATCTTAGCTTCCTTTTGTTTTTTTCGGTCTCCTTTTCATCGAATTATTTAATATCGAATTACTTAACCTCGAATTAATTAATAATTATTTGCTTATGAAGATTTTAAAATTTTATTTACATTCCACATTTTCGCCACATATATTTATACAAAATATTCCATTCTCTATATTTTGCAGCATTTTGGCTGAACGCGATCCAGATTATCAAAGGCTGGCCATCAAAGGGCTAATTGGCAGTTCCAAACGTGTCCTCTCCGGTACCAAAAACGAGGACAAAATCAATGCCATCAAGGAGGGTGTCCAAGTATTGGAAGATTTTCTGGAAAAGTTCGAGTCTGAGAATCGCATTAAAGACAATCGTGCTTATCTGGCCCATGCTGTGGCAATTAAGCTGCCTGAGCCCAAACAAAAATTGGCTGCAGAGTTCCTATCGGCTTATGGCGGATCCAAGGCCAAAGGCAACTATAAACATCTGCGCACCATGTTTCCCACAGAAGACGATAGCACCAGTTGGGACATAGTGCGTAATCGTCAAATCGCCAAATTGTTGGAGCAAATCAATAGTGAGAATGCCAAATTATTTGACCCAGAATCGGGTGCACCCACAGAGCTGCACTTACAGTTGATTAGCTGGGCATACAGTCCCCAGCCGGACAAGGTGAAATCCTATGTGGAGAAACTAGCCAAGAAAACGCCAGAGAAGCGCAAGAAGCAGGAGAGCAGCGATGATTCCAGCAGTGAGTCGGAGGATGATGATGAAGCTGTTCCCAAGAAGAAAAAGAAGGAGGAATAACGAACAGGAAACGGTACATAGTGTATTTTTATTAACTCAACCTCAACGCAGACTACAGTTACAATGGTGGACACATCTGTTTACGCACATATATGTATTTAAATATATATATAAATATGTTTAGTATGTATGTGTTTATATGTATATGCCGTTTGGAAGGCTTCGTTTAGATGAGGCTTGCGACTTCAACAAATAGATACTTAGTATTTGGTTTGGACATTTTTGCGGTGGCAACCAAAGAGACGCAAATTAATGACTTCAAACAAACTCAATTACACAAGACGCAATTAAAACTTAAAAATTTATAAATGTACTTGCAAAGCTAAAAATAAATTCAAGTGAATATTTTCAGGTCAATTCAAAATGGTTCTTTCTGCAAAGGTTTTTTTCATTAATCCTTCCTATTACCAAAGATTTATAGATATTATAGATGACGCATGTGAAACCAAAAACTACTGTTTTTGGAAGCTGACATTGGATCTAAATTTTTGGTTCTCGCCGCCTTTACGAGGATACATTTATTGAAATTTAGCTATTCGTTTTCTAAATTAGCTGTACGACCGAAAGCAAATATTTATAGATATTATAGATGTCACATGTGACGCCAAAAACTTATTGTCTTGGGATCTGTCATTGGATCCCAAAGAAAAGTTTGTATGAGATGCGGTATCTATATATGTTATTTTTAACTAATTTATTCACAGCATTTAAAAGCGAGATTGTGCTAAAGAAATGTAAATCCTTTTAAGAATGTGGAAAATCGGATCTGGTCACACTTAAAGTAGTTAAGACTACTAATTTAAGTGGCTGGGCCTTATACAATCTTTAAAATCAGGACTTATTCGTCACAAAGTTATTTAACCACGGCTAATTTGACTCGATCTTTTTTGGAGCTAAGTGAACCGTGATGACAATTTGCAAATATTTTCGAAGCTCTTTAACAAAGTGTACTACTATTTACTAGGCAAAGAAAATGTTGCATACTTTTTGGCTTTCCTCTCAGAAACACGGGGAGACTATTAATAGTTTCTTTCCATGAGTAACGGGTATATCGAAGTCGGTTATTGCCAACTTTAACATACTCTCTCGTTCAGTCTAGTGTCCAGAAGTCTAGTTCCAAAAGATGTAATATTATCATAGCTCTTTAATAACTCCCAACGCTATTTTCAGTTCGATCTGCTCACCCCATTGACCGCAAAACAAAAAAAGTTGTGACTGTCGATAACACTCACGAGGCTTTGATTGTGAAACATAAGGCTAAGTTTCAGACCAATCCTCTTGTGTGCCGAAACAGTTCGCCAAACAAATACACAAAATATAATTGACGTCGGCGTCACGTGACGCTGAAATCAAATTTTCCTCCTTCCGTACCAAAATTAAAGATGTTTCACGTAAAAAACGGGATCGGATTTCTCTTAACCGAATCTGTTCTGTTATCGTGCTTACAGTTAAGCGGCGATACCCGGCCCAATTCAGACAATCGGTCATAAAGTGCCTCTCAAAGACCAAACTGTTTAATTGTTAAGCACGGTACGGAGTACTCCAAACTGTTTGGGCGCACAAAAAAGACATTTATTGTTGCGTGTGGAACCTAAAAACAAATTAGTGTGCTAAGATAGCCAAAAAATGCCAAAACCGCCAAAAAATGCCAAAAATGGGATTTTTAAGTTAATCTAACACGATTTTCAAATGCGATTTGCTTATGAAAATTGAGAGATGAGGATGCCAGAAGCATCCCTCAATGTTTCAGTTGCCTTATTTGAGGAAAGGGAGAAATATGGGAAGATTTGCCTGCGCTATGAGTATTCTGATATTGCGAAGACAGATTCTAAGATCTATTGTACTTCACACAGAATGGCATCAATAGATACGTTAAAATCACGGTACCCTGCACGCAATGAAAAGTGCATACGAATCAATGAGCCTGGCTGGTGGCTCCCGACTAGCGCCCCCAGCAGACCGGAGTCTCCCAGATAGCCATTTGAAAAGCAAACAGTTGGACATGACTATTCCGGTTGATATAGACCTCCACTTCGAGATTCAATTTAAAACTCAGCAAGGTTCAGAGGGTGAGGACTGGGGTCAGCACAGTTGTCAGGCCCGTTATGACGAGGGACGTCATCATGCCCCTTTCGGGACGTACCTTCCCACAACAGTTAGAGACAAATCTTCCATATGAGCGCCAACAGTTTTATTTGCCTTTTCGAATTGCTGGAACTCGTTTGGTTTCAAATACTTTGCCTCTTTGCCTCAACGTAATTAATCAGCGCAATTTGTTCTTCCTCATGAAGGCTCTTCAAAATATTCTTACGCACACCCTTCATTTCGGCCCTTTTTTTGCTTCTGAGCGTCAAAATAAATAAATTTAATTACTTTGGGCGCCCAAAAAAGGCTCATATACCATCCACATATTCAGAGTTCGACGATCGAGTTCGATGTTCGTGTGGATCGACGTTTCGTTTGTCTCCGTACACACCGTAAAACGTCTGACGTCAAACGCTTTGCGTGTGGTTTTACAACGTTTTTTTTATATGAAGTTTTTTGTTTGCGAGCGCTTTATTGAGTACTCCGTACTGTGCTTTAATTGAAAAGGTTGCAGACTAAAGAGAGCGTCAGAGTTTAGCATAAGCACAGAGCCAGTCAGTGTCAGAGAGTACAAGAGAGCGCATATAGTTTGACGCATACATTCATATTATCTCTTTTCTCATAACCAAAAAGTGGCGGAGATCGTAGTTAAAGGTTGTTTCGGTTCCTCTATTCAATGTTGTTGCGCAAAAGCGCATCCAAACGAGGGAACGACTTTTTGTATTTTTTTTAAGTTATAGACTAGGACCACTTATTCTTGAATAGAAGAACTTATATGTCCACTATCCAATGAAGAAGCGTATATCTAAATTCGGTGTATTATACGAACGAGAAGTAAAAAATGGAATTTGTAGAACTTGATCAAAATCTGGCAACTATTTTGTATAGCGATAGAAGATCGGAAAATCGTATCGAGCATTCCTTCACGGATTGGCAAGAACTAGAAAGCTGGTACAAAAAGAACTTTAGGTGTAATGTTTAGAAAATTTGATTGGAAGCTCAACGGAGTAGGTAGGTAGGTATTTCCGTCTAGCCCCATATAGGGGGCCGCTCAAAGGAGTAAATAAATGGAAAAAATATCTCCCATAGTTTTTTAGATAGTCGGTTCGTAACTTCTAGAGATATTTAGTAATCAAGATTATTTATCGATTTGCCGAAGAAATGATACATTTTAGAAGAACTAAGTATACTAAAGTTATGATAAAAAGAAAGTAAGCTGCCAAATACTTGGCAAATGGCCACAGTAACGGCGCCATCAATTGGTATAGTTATGACCAGAAAGAATGCAGCGCTGGTACTGCAGGTACAGAGTATATTACAATAGGGCTTGGTTGACTTTCTTACTAATTTTTTAAGAAAACAAAAATCCATTTAACTATGGTGCAATAAGTATTAGAGAGAAAATTTACTCAGTTGACATCTCTTCTGTCAGAAATATTTCAGATATTCGCTCTCACTTACGTTATCTGAATACATTTGAGAATATGGTCGTCTCGCTCTAACCACAGTGATTTCCTACTGGCACTTTAAAGCAGGGTTCCCCAAGGGGAGAGCGCTAAAACGTGACTGTGTCTCTTTCTAACACACAATGAAGTATTACTTCGGCAAGTAAGTTCGTGCTCCCGGGGCTACCGCTGGGGAAATCTGCTTTAAAGTATCGTATTGGGCACTTTCGTTTAGCACCAGCCAAATTAAAAGGCAGCGCAAATTTTCTATCTGAAACTTATTCCATGATTTAACAACAACAAAACAAAACCAAAACTTTGACTGAATATTTACATAAATGAATTGAAAATCCCAGCTTTTGTCTATCCAATGTGATTTGTCCGTAACTCTTATTTTTGAAATGCAAATTTCATGGCTAAATTTTTGTCGTTGACCCATCTAAACACAAACCTTCCATTACAAGTTCCTATTCCCACACACGCTCAAAAGTAAATTACATAATTTACAAATGGCAGGACCACGCCCCCATGCTTGCCGCCCTAGTGATACTTATGCATTTCCCCATCATAATAGTCCGCCGTTGGAGATTTTTGCACGCGAAGCGCTTCGGTTGAGATTGCGCCCGGTGAACTCTTGGCCAACGACAATGTCAGCTGATGTGGATCTCCCTTGCTCGTACCGCTGGCCAGGTGTCCATAGGCCATATTGAACAGAGCATCCGGATCGCAAACAAATCGATAGACATAACGCTCTCCATTCACTTTTTGCATGATTCCCTTCTCGTAGTAATAGCGCAGACTCCGTGACAATTTGTCATAATTCATGGCCGGACGATTCTTTTGTATACCCCAACGACGTGCCACCTCCTCCGGTTCAATGAGCTTAAATTCCATGCCCCGACCCGTCCAGGCTATGCAGCTGGCACTGTATTGGATGGGATGGTAATCAGAAAAGAGATCTCTTTATAGAAAAATTGACCTACCTGGTGGTGGGCTCATCCAGTAGAGCCACCAAAAACTGCCATAACTGCAGTGAACCACGACGCTGGCTAATGGTCTGACCATTAGTGCTAGTGGTGATGCCATTGCTGGCATAGAACTGATCCAAACGCAGATCCGAATCATTAGAGGTGGTCGAGTCCACCACACTGGGACGTAGAGGCGGTGGATAAGTAGATGAAATGGTGGGATTATAGGGACCACTGTCGTACTTAAGATCCGTTTCTGCCGTGCTTGGGGACAGCTCGCGATAGACGGCGGCATGAGGCTGAGTTGACGTCTGCTGTTGCTGGTGGGCAGCATAATGAGTAGGTGTGGAATACACCGCGGAGCTGGATATGACAGCGGTGGAACTAAATTTGAAGGCAGAGGCCGCATGTAAAGGAGTTAAATGAGGATGTGGCTGCTGCTGCTGCTCCTGTGTGTGCTGATGGTGATGATGGGGATGCGGGTGCTGTTGAAGCTCATGATGTTGCTGCTGTTGGTGTTGCTGCTGCTGTTGGTGTTGTTGTTGCTGCTGTTGAGCCGCTGTCGTGGAATCGGCATGTTCAACTTTGGTGTTATGTGGAAAATGCTGACCCTGAGCAGAAGCCGAAACATCGTTGCAATAGACGGCGGCGGCGGCTGCAGCAGCTGCAGCAGCGGCAGCGGCAGCAGCAGCCGTTTCTGGAAGAGATCAGCAAGAGTTGTGTTGATGAGTTAAACTAAAATGAAATCCGCTTTCATGCACACTTAAACAACGCCCACCCCAAGTCAACTGAAGGGATTGGGCACTCATTACATATGGTGTGATGGTATACCCTGCCGAGGAAATGAATAATGGCATTCCCATCACTTCTGTAAATAGGGCCTAAAGTCTAATAAAATTGTAGAAATTTTAAACACTTCATTTCCTTGTTACCATTTTCTATTTGTAGAATATATTCAAGCTATAGTTTATCTTCCGCAACTTCGTTTGGCTTACAAATCTAGTAAAGTTTCCAGTCTTACTTTCTGTTGATGGTCTATGTTTTTGAGATGGAAGCATTTACGATCGGCTTCCTTTTACCGTCTAGAATTGCAATCTAACAAATCTTCATAATAATCCAAAGCGAATATTTTTCGAAAAGCAAAGTTTGCAATTTTCACGGTTTTGAGACCGTTTTATCTATTTTACCCCTGTTTAACAAGGCCTTATTTAAAACCTTAGCAACGATTTCGACCTATTTGTGTATCTAGTTTATGGCATATAAGTATGGTCTCGATAATGGGTGTGGCCAAATGTGGAATCAAAAATCACGTTTTTTTGTTGTATTTTGAATTTCTTAAGGTCAATTGTGTCAATAAATTACAAATTTTAGAAAATTTGTGGTTTGCCATACAATAATTTTTTTAGTTTGACCTCTATGGGTGAGGTACCAAAAGCTTGTCCATTAAAAAGGTAATTCGGAATATTGGTGGTGAATTATTTCGTCTTTGGTGGCCTACTGAGCGTGGGGTAGGATTCCCATTTCAGTTTTTTAAAGTAGGGGAGAGCGGGGGGTTGTGATCATAGTTTTGTTTTTCGAACATAACTTCGCCAAAAATCAATAGATTTGCGTTCTGTAAGTTTTGTATTTAGTTAGAAGATGCTTGAAACATTCCCCATCATTAGTTTTAAAAAATAAATTTTTGATTGAAGGCATCAGGCTTGTTATCTTTTGCAAACGAGCACTTTTTGCTGTTCCTTTTTAATGTTTTTATTACTTCTTTGGAGAGTTTTTCCGCTGTTTTATTGCGCATCATTGCAATATTCATATTTCTGTCAAAAAAGCAATTGACCAAAGATATTTCTTTCATACTTAACTTTTTTTTTAAGGGTACTGTATACCTTCAGAAAATTTTTTTTTGGATTTTTTTTTATTTGCTTAAACGTTCTAATAGGATCTTATAAACATCCTGCAAAACTTTCAAGCTGATCCGAAACTCAGTTATAAGCTAGGTATCGAGACACTCGAAATTTTTGCGGAGCCCATCTAATTACATAGCTCAGGAAATCCGCTCGCGAAAATTGTCAGAGCGCATTTCCTGAGCGAGTACCGAGACACTCGAAATTCGCTTCGATAACACAGTGCTACAGTGCGAAATAACCTGGGTATTGGCATAGCGTACGCTGTAGAGCAGGTCGCGAATAGCACTTCCTCATACTTGGTTTTCCTCGGGGACCCCCAAAATCTGAAGTTATGGCCCAAAAACCGCTTTTTGCTTTTTTACCTCACTTAAATAGATATAACTCGCGAATGGACCGTCTGATTGTTCATAACCTTATCAATTCCGACAGCCACGAGAGGGATCTAAAACATTATAATCAATGGTTTGACTAATTTAACGCGATGGCTGAGAAATGCGGCTTACAGATCTGGCATTTTCAACTTTTTTTGAGAAATTTGTTCTTTGACCATCACTGGTTTAACTATTTTATTCTAAGCTTTTTTTCCTTAGAGTTTGTAATAAACGCCCATTTAATTCTCCGTCGAACGGTTGTTGTCCCAATGAATTTGGATACCGTTTGACGAAGTTATGCGCGATTTTCTGAGTACACATCAACAATCTAGTATTTTTTTTTAGTGTGCTAACATATTTATTTTTGCTTTCACATAATTGCCCCTAAGAGTAAACTTAGTTTTGATTTGGCGCCAGATTCAAATAATATTTTTAAATATTATATTAAATAAATTCTCTGCATAAGACCAGATATGTCCAGGCGTGGGCAAGGCTTGCGCCATGAGAGCAATCTGCTTTTCACAAGCCTTAACCGTGCCTACCTGTATACGATTCTTGCTGCGCACGGCTCTTTTATATTATATGCCAATTTCAGCTCATTGACAAATAACAACAACCACTTACAACCCACATCTACTCACTATACGTAGCTCAATTTATCTTTATGCTAGATAACAGTATTCAGAGACCGTTAATATTTGAGAAGAAATTTAAACATGCAAGTTTATATATATTTGCATTTTAAATACTTAAAAGTATTATTTGAATCTGGCGACAAACAAAACTGAGTTTACTTTTAGGGGCAATTATGTAAAAGCAAAACTAAATATGTTAGCACACTAAAAAAAATACTAGATTGTTGATGTGTACTCAGAAAATCGCGCATAACTTCGTCAAACGGTATCCAAATTCATTGGGACAACAACCGTTCGACGGAGAATTAAATGGGCGTTTATTACAAACTCTAAGGAAAAAAAGCTTAGAATAAAATAGTTAAACCAGTGATGGTCAAAGAACAAATTTCTCAAAAAAAGTTGAAAATGCCAGATCTGTAAGCCGCATTTCTCAGCCATCGCGTTAAATTAGTCAAACCATTGATTATAATGTTTTAGATCCCTCTCGTGGCTGTCGGAATTGATAAGGTTATGAACAATCAGACGGTCCATTCGCGAGCTATATCTAATTAATTGCGGTAAAATAGTATAAAGCGGTTTTTGGGCCATAACTTCAGATTTTGGGGGTCGCCTAGGAAAACCAAGTATGAGGAAATGCTGTACGCGACCTGCTCTACAGCGTACGCTATGCCAATACCCAGGTTATTACAATTTTTGGAAATTTGTAGCACTGTGTAATTAACATGGACCTGCCAACTCGTTTTCTTGAAAACAGCTGATAAATTGTCGAAGGGGGTCATGAAATTATGAAACTTGTTTGATAATTATCAGAGGTACCTACGAAAATTGAGCACGCAATAAAAAAAGTTAAAGCAAAGAAGACTAAAAAAACAAAGCTACAATTATTTGGAGAGCTCCGAGGTGGACAAACGTGTGGAGCTGATCAAAGTGTCGCTACAATTTTTATGGAATCTGGCCAATAAAAAGCGCTTTGATACGGACAGCTCCGGCCGCTGCATCACTTGTGACTGAGAAACTTTTTCGGTATGCTCTCCCGTTGATGTAGTTGGTATGCCATTCGCCCAATATGTGCACACCACCCGAGTCCAAAACTCCGTAGCCTCCATAGCCCATTGTAGCAGTGTTTTCTCCAGTTTACTGTGATAGTTTCCGTTGCTCCAGCCGCTCCTGTGGGTACCTTTAGGTATTCAACTAATATGCATGGAGCTGGCTGTGGCTTAATGTGCTAATTCTAATCGTTCGATGCGTTTTGGGTTGTCGCTATAGCAGTATGTCTTAGGGGATAAGTTCTGCTCAGGCAGGCCAATACAATAACAAGGGACACTGTTTATATCTTCAGCCACACAAAAGATGCATCCATGAAATTGACCATGGCATTGTCTATGACATTTGAATTTCTCCCAGTGACTTCCTTTATTAATAATCTTAACTCTATAATTTTATTTGAATTAGCCCGCCAATTTCTTAAATAAGCAACAGCTGAATTTTTTGCTGTTGCCTGGTCACACTACATTGTCTGAGCGGCTCGTGAAATTATCAAACAATTTCCGCTGCGCAAAAATTTCGAGTGTCTCGATACCTAGCTATAAACAAAAATAATTATTTTTTCCGACCCTTTTTTTTGAAAATTGTTTTTATCGACCCTCGAATTTTTAGAAATTCGTATTTTTTCCCTTTTTTGGTCAGAAACTTTATAAATATTTATAAAATGTTTGATATTATAAAAAAAAAATAGAGGCAAGCTAACTTCGGCTCGACCGAAGTTTATATACCCTTGGAGCTTGATATGTGCCTGACAGTTTGTATGGCAGCTATACTATATAGTGGTCCGATTTCGAAAAATTTTGGTGAAATGATGTAAAATCATTAAAAACTTATAAATACGGGCGTTGGGAGCTATAACATTGAAAACAAAAAAGTTTTTCTCACTAAGACTTTTTTCAGACCTAACTTTTGTATGGCAGCTATACTATATAGTTGTCCGATTTCGACATGGCTTGGTGAAATTATGTGAAATCACTAAAAACTTATAAATACGAGCGTTGGGAGCGATAACATTGAAAACAAAAAAGTTTTTCTCACTAAAACTAGTTTTTCAACCGATCGTTCCTATGGGAGCTATATGCTATAGTCATCCGATCCGGCCGGTTCCGACAAATGTGCAGCGTATTTATACCAAAAGACTTCGTGCAAAGTTTGGTTACGATAGCTTTAAAACTGACGGAGGAGATAGCATAGAAACAGACGGACGGACAGACGGACAGACGGACATGGCTATATCAACTCAGCTTGGCATGCTGATCAAGAATATATATACTTTATGTGGTCGGAGATGCTTCCTTCTATGCGTTACAAACATCCGGACAATTTTAATATACCCTCTCCAAGGGTATAAAAAATTTTTGAAAAAAAAAATTTTGAAAAAAAAATTTTACTTGGAAATTTTTGGAGATTTTATTTTTGACCATGTTTTGACGCACTTTGACTCAAATTTCTGGAGAACTGCTCAACCGATTTTGATAATCTTTTTTATACCCTTGCAAAGGGTATTATAATTTTGCCCAGAAGTTTGCAACGCATAGAAATATTCATTTCCGACCCTATAAACTATATATATTCTTGATCAGGGCGACGAGCTGAGTCGATTGAGCTTTGTCCGTCCGTCTGTCTGTCCGTCTGTCCGTCTGTCTGTCTGTCTGTTTCTACGCAAACTAGTCTCTCAGTTTTAAAGCTATCGAGCTGAAACTTTGCACAGAGTCTTCTTTTTACTGCACACTGCTAATATGTCGGAACCGACCGGATCGGATGACTATATCTTATAGCTGCCATAGGAACTATCGGTCGAAAAGTGGGTTTTTGTGAGAAAACTTTTTTGTTTTTAATGTAAACGCCTTCCACTTCGACAGTTATTAGTTTTATACGCTTTTACACAGATTTGGAAGGTTTTGTCAAAATCGGATGACTATATCTTATAGCTGCCATAGGAACTATCGGTCGAAAAGTGGGTTTTTGTAAGAAAACTTTTTGGTTTTTAATGTAAACGCCTTCCGCTTCGACAATTATTAGTTTTATACGCTTTTACACAGATTTGGAAGTTTTGGTCAAGATCGGATGACTATATCTTATAGCTGCCATAGGAACTATCGGTCGAAAAGTGGGTTTTTGTGAGAAAACTTATTTGTTTTTAATGTAAACGCCTTCCGCTTCGACAATTTTTAGTTTTATACGCTTTTACACAGATTTGGAAGTTTTGGTCAAGATCGGATGACTATATCTTATAGCTGCCATAGAAACTATCGGCCGAAAAGTGGCTTTTATCAGAAAAATGGTTTGTTTTAATGCTGACGTTCGTAAACTCTGTTGTATTAAAACAATTGCAAGGGTATTAAAACTTCGGTAAAGACGAAGTTAGCTTGGCCTTCTCGTTTTTGGTGAAAGTTAACACCCAAATGCACCAAATCCGATTTGTACATTTATTAAAAATAATTTTTATTTCATCGAAAACAGATGTCGAATCTTTAAATGCGATTATCTCGGAACCACTTTTTCCAAAATGGTTGCAAAGATTTAAAGAGTACCTGTTGACCGATTTTCAAATTCTTTCCCTTAAATTGCTGCTAATACCCACCATTCTGTTGTGAACTTGGATATTTTTGATCGGTCAACAAATAACGGAGCTGGGATCAATACAGTGGGAAAAAATAGTCGATTTTCGAAATTTTGACTTTGAAACCCCATAATTACGTCATTTATTGACCGATCCAAAATATCCTAGTTCACACCAGAATTACATTATTTCTTAAAAAAACCCTGTCTTCAGTCTTAAATTCAGATGAAATTTTTGCAACCATGGGCCTATGTTTTAAATTTTTGTTTTACTTTGAACAGAAATACAACAACAACCGTAGGTACAACAACCACACAACAAAAATTACTAAATTTAGTTTAACCGATTACCTATCCAATGACACCTGAAGGTATACAGTACCCTTAAATCGCGTTCTGGTGCACAAACTTAATGAAAGTGTTGACTGATAGGTTGCTTGCCAAAAGTTAGGTAATAAGAAGGGAAACACTTGACATAAACAAAAAGATGTAATTTATTTTTTTTTTTTTTGTGGCCAATATTCGAGTGGCTCACAACCCCCAGCGGCTCAGAACGCTCCTTTCTTCTCTACGTTTTGAACGGCTGCGCAACATGTGGCCGGGCATTGTCATGTGGCAAAATCACCTTGTCATGCCTTTGCTGGTATTCTATCAGTTTTTGCTTCAATGCTTGGCTCAAACGCATGAATTGAGTCTTGTAGAGCTGTTCTCAGCCGCATTGGGCCCACCAAAAACAACCTTATATCTCCCACAGTTTTGTAGATAGAGAGTTTGTACCTTCTAGAGATAGTTAGTAATTAGCATTATTTATCGATTTGCTGAGGAAATGATAAAGATCGGATAAGCGGTTCTCATGTTATGAGCATTTCATTAAAAGTCAAAAAGGGAGAGAGAGAGAAAGAGAGCAAAGAGACAGCAGCAGCACTGCATTCAGCTCCAACTACAGCTACAGAGTATGTCATAGACAGGCTTGACCGACCATATCTCTTGTTTTAGTAATGGGTTAATTTGATGTTTAACTGAAGTTTTAGATTGTGTTATATATTTTATGATGCATTTTTAAATTATAATTTAAATTTAAGTCATATTCTCCATAAATAAAATGCAACATTTAAAAATTTGTTGGCTCCAAACATGAGGTATAACTTGCAGCCCTTAGTCCGTTAGCTGTCAAGTAGATGGCGACACCATCGGCAGAAGAAGGACTGATAAGGGAGCTTTGATAAATCTCCTAACAAATCGCTGGAGGTTTCAAACTAACCCAAAGAATTTTCCGTGGCACCTAAGAATTGGAATTCGATTGGAATTTGGTTCGAAGAGGTTTCTGTGGCAACCCCCATTAAGACCGTTTGTTCGAAAATTTAGTTTTAATGAGAAGAACTTTTTGTTTTCAATGTAAGCGTTCTCAATCTCAGCCAGTGGTTATGTTATATGTATATTTTGAAAAAGTTCTGCAAAATTAAACGTTAGGTTAGAAAGTAAGAACACACAATTTTTACGAATAATTTTAGTAGCGATTTTTATCTAAAAGAAAATATTTAAACTATATATCATATAGCTGCCATACGAACAGGGTTCGGAATAGCTCTTTGCTCGTAGCTCTCGGGAGCCAGCTCTCGCTCTCAGCTCACTACACTCAGCTCCTGGCTCTGAGCTGGGAGCCACAGCTCGAGAGCCGGGAGCTATCATTCGGCTCTCGCTCTCTCGGCTCTGAGCTGGGAGCCACAGCTCGAGAGCCGGGAGCTATCAACCGGCTCTTGGCTCGGGAGCCACAACATTCGGCTCTGAGCTGTATTGTATTGTTTTGGCTCCCGAGCCAAGAGCCGAATGATAGCTCCCGGCTCTCGAGCTGTGGCTCCCAGCTCAGAGCCGAGAGCTTTTGCTCACGAGCTGAGAGCTGCTTAGGGCTCCCGGCTCCCGATCAGTAGCTCTCAGCTCCGAGCGAGATCCGAAAAAAAAGCGAGCGCGAGGCTCGCTCGCGAGCAATTCCGAACCCTGTCATACGAATGAATTTTGTTGTGGAATAAGAGTTTGCAAAAGTATATTATAACACAACTTAATTCAGCATTCGTATGGCAAATAAATTTGGAATCTGCAAAAGTGTGCAATGGCTAAATATGCTAGCGTGTGATTCTATAAGTTGTTCATTGAGTGCAAGAAGGAACCGGGTTCAATTTCCAGCCGAGCCCGAAAAAATTGCGCTGTGTTTTTCTGAAAGACTTAAATAAAGGGTGGAGTCGGGTCAGTAGTTGAATTTTTGATGTACAGCGTTGTCTTTTTGATCTTTTCTGAACATGAGCGGAGGAGCAGCAACACATTCAGTGCTTGTAAATAAAATTTGCCGCCCGCCCTCCCTCTTCCTTCCCTTTCAATTTAAAAAGGCATTTCCCATATACTATTCTGCCGAAGCCGATCTGTTGTTGATTTTTAAATGCCATAATTGTTGCAAGGGTATTAAAGCAACGGCTTGTTATAAAAATAAGCCTTTCCTATTATTTTGTGATTTGTTTTGTGCTAAATGGCCAAGGTATTTAGCAGGCATAAATTATTTAACCAGAAACCCTCCCTTCCACCCCTGCCTATTCCCAGTAGCTGCAAAATGCTCAATATGCTGCAATTTGACGGGAAAACAAACTTACACCCCAACCGAGTTTGCTCTTTTCATTAGGTAAGCCCGACGACTGCCTCACTCGCCCACTCAAAATCACATCAGCCAGCAAGGGCAAACGCGACTCGAGGCATTAAAAATTCAGTAGATACCTTTGCATAATCCATGAGCAAGTGTCGACAAGTAAAAACATCATTGACGATAACAACGAGCGGGCATGAAAACCTGTTGGCCTCGTCAAGGGATACACCCCATCCCCCATTCACTTCAGTGGCTTGTGATTGAGTCGCTTGTTTGACTGCATCCTTCGCCCTCGTCCTCCACACCCCACATACCGGATGCCAACTAACAGCAAAGTATCTATGCATTTGCTCTCAAAATTGAATTTCAAGCTTCAATTGGATTAGCGGTTACTAACACCGGCGATATGTCTATTTTTTTGTTATTGTAAATTATGCGAGCGATTTCTTGAAAAAATTGAGTTATTGGGCACGTAACTCCCCCCTCCTCCCACCCCACGCATATAATTTAAATAAATGATGAACAACAAATGCTGGGCATAAAAATAATTCGATATATTCTCATCATTTGCTTACCTTCGTCGCTCTTTTTCAAAATGCCCGCGGGTGGCGATGATGGAAATCTGCCGCAGGCACAAATTGATAAAAATTAAAAATACGAGTTAATATGGAACAAGAAATAGAAATGTCGAAGGACTTAAAGTTGCCCTGTCTTGTCAGCATGTGGCTATACCGCCAGAGCACTTACCTATAGCAATATGGATGCGGGTGTGGATGCGTCACAGCGGGTAAATCGAAAAATGTTGTTGATGTTCTTTCATGGCGTACGCCTTTGACATTCACTGCAGATACGGAAAATTCGAAGAAAAAACGTTTACTTTTCCAGTGATTTTCTGTGGCTTCTTGGCTTTTGTTAGATAATATTTCGCATTAACGCTCGCACCGGGATACCTTTGAGATTACATATTGAACTTGTCAAATGCATTGAAGATGAAAATGTCTAAGACGTTCAAGATTCGCAATAAATTTTTTATGAAATCAACTGCACGAGGGAATATTTTTTAAAGGCATAGAAATATGACTTAGGTAAGGTAAGATATATTAGGACCAACTTAGGAGGAGGAATTTCGGAATACTACTTAGTGACACAGCTGTTATATTGATATTATTGATAAAGAATTCGAAAGGAATAAACTGTTCAGGGTGGGTCAACAATATTCAAAAAGTATAGAATTGTCAGGCCTTAAACTGCAGACTCCAGGATTTTATTGTCGTCTTAAATAGAACCATTTAAAACAATTTAGTAATCTAGAAACAATTTAAAAAGCCAGTACCAAGTTCACTGATTTTTCTTTTTTAACCAATCTCGATTTCATAAGTTCGCTACAAATCATCAAGTTTTCATGTTTACGCCCTTGGCACGCGTTTATTATTCCATATTGTTCTAATAAAAGAAACTCATGTGTAAAGTTTAAAAACTTAACAAAAAGCGAAACATAAACAATGCCCCAAGGCTGCAATGAGTATGCCTGGCCCCGCCCCACCCCTTAAAACTCATAATGAAAAATTAATAAATAGCAAAAACAAACATAAAGTGAAGCAGCTACATCCCGAGGACATGGACATGGCCGTAGTGAACGCGGACGCTTACCATTGTACCTTGCGTTCAAATAACCCTCCGTCGAAGTGTCCAGGCCAAATTTGCCAATGGCTGCCGTCGGTGTGGGCGTTGTATACATAACCAGCTCATCGGCCAATTGCTGGTGATGATGATGATGGTGGGCATGGGCATACCAAGATGATTCCCGTGAGAGATCTATTAAAAGATATAAAGTGTTGTTAGCAGATGACAGAAAAAAAAGATCCCCAAATAAAGCAACGTTATTGAAAAAACGAGAAAGTAAAGGTAACTTCGCGTGTCGAAACATGTATGCACTTAAGAAATCTAGCTCAAATGGCTTGTGAATTCAAAAACTAAATGATTACCTCCAATTTTGCGCACACTATTACCATTAAACTAAAAATATTTTTCACTAACACCAATATTTCGACCGAGCTGTCGTAAGGTAGCTGTATGATTTAGACATAGTCATCTGATATCGACCAAATTTCGGAAATCTTTTTAAAAACATACAATATAAAAATTACCTAGTGGCGTGGCAAAAATTTAAAATAAACTTGATCAACATGACAATATAAGAGGCTTGTATTTTTGTTCTTTGTTCATACAGAGAAATTATTTATTTAAAAGGGTATTCTCCATGTTCACCGTTTTTTTTTTTTCAATTTTATTTTATAGAAAATCGGGCGAAAAGGTTTTATATGAAATTCGAAATACTTTAGAAGATATAGCCCTTTTTGTCGACCAATGTCTTCGATAAAACAAGCAATTTTCAAATTACTTTAAACACATTTATCTCGAAACCACATTTCCGAATTGGCGGCCATGATTTTTCCAGTTACACTGAACCGATTTGATGATTCAAACTGAAATCGAAGCAGAATTATCGCCATTCTAATCTGACCCTTTATTATAATTTTTTTTTTTTTACACTTAACTTCAAAACGAGAAAGGCAAGGCTAACTTCGTCAGTGCCGAAGTTTTTATACACTTGAAATCGTTTGTCTCAACGGTTAGCGACTTCGACCAAACTTCGCAGATCAGCTTAAAAACATTTAATATTACCCATGACCGTGATTGAGAGCGGTAATATTGAGGAAAAAACTGTTTTTCTCATTAAAATCCATTTTTCGACCGATCATTTGTATGGCAGCTACAAGAAGTAAGTTATCCGATCCGGTTGGTTCCGACATATTAGCAGCGTGCAGAGAAAAGAAGACTCTGTACAAAATTTCAGCTCGATGATCGATGGTCGGAGATGATTCCTTCTATGCGTTGCAAACTTCTGGGCAAAATTATAATACACTTTTCAAGTGTATAAAAAGGCCCAAAATCGAAATTTCATTTTTCAATGGACATTTTGTCAAAAAAAAAAAAATTACAAAATTTTGTTTGTGGGTCAGACCAGAATCACATCCATACTGATTATAACGCCGTTTTTAGTTCTTATTCTTATTATATTATTCACTATACCTTTTTTTGACCTCCCATTTTGACGAGAACTTTTTGAACAGCCCTCGTATCGAAGCAGTAAAAAAATTTTGGTTTGTGGATACTCACTTAAAAACTCTTTTCCACGCGCGCTTTAAAAAAAAAATTGCCTCCGGCGCTTTTCTTTTCCAATTTTACCTTCAGAGCAGGGACTAAAGCCAATATGAATGTCGGTTTCGGTGAAGGCATTTAAATTGGCCTAATGCTTTTTTTAACTGTACAGGAATCCCGATTTGTTGACAAAATATGTTGAACATTTGGATGCCTTTTTAGAGCCTTTGTGGAAATGAGTTTGTTAAAGAAAATTGCACTGGGCTTTTATAAATTCTTGTCGGTTCCTTTCCTCCTCAGAAACACTGAACAAATTTTATAAATCAACCTTCTTTGTACTATCACTCAGTCTGCCCCGCATTTGAAACATTTTTGAGATGGTTAAATGCCTTTGTGATCAACCTAAAATTTTATTGCGACATAACTTCATGATAAAAATGGAGTCGCATTTAATTTACATATGTAATTAATTTTGAACAAAGAATGGTTGTAATACTATGCAGGAAATTAAGAGCGGAATGTAATAGCCTATTTCCACTACAGCAAATATGTACATATTTTCACATATTATCACATATCTAAAAATATGCAACATATATAGGAACAAAATGTACATTTTTAAAATATGTGTCCATTCACCCCGAAGGTTTTCACATTTTTTTTTATCTATGTCAGTTGAAATTCATGGAAGCCAGAAAAGATAATTGAGAGTTATATAGCACATTGAGCTGGACGGTTTATCTTAACAGAAGTGGCGTAATGGTTAAGGTCTGAGACTAGTAATCAACATGATATCAACATGGTTCAAATCCCGGTAAGGGCATGAAAAAAAACGTTTTTTTTTTTTATTTATAACAAAATATGTACATATGCTATGGAAACGCTCAAAAAAAATTAATGTACATTTCGAAATATGTACGTATAATGGAAATGGACTATAATATTGTTGAAATCAAATAAACGTTATCCAAGACACTTGCACCTGAATATGATAACGCAGTTAAATTTTAGAGGTAACTTAAAATTTGTTATAGTATAACATGTATAATTATAACATCTTGAAAAAAATCATGAAACTATGACCTTTGTTTTGGCCTGAAATGTAACACAAAATCTCTCGTTGATTGAGCAAAGAGCATATTGAGAAAATTCAGAAGTGAGATGATTTCGTCTCGCTTTTTTATCGTGACTGTACTTTTTCTGGCCTGAAAAAAGGGAATACTTTTCGGGAGCTCTGCTAAAAATTCCAAAAATGTCATAACATCATGACGTTTCCCCCCCATTTTGTACTGTTTTTTCAACTGTATCTTGATTAATTCTAACGAATTTGACTAAGCAATGCAGCGCAAACAAGTAGCTTTGGCAAGCTTCGGGGCAAAAATTATAATACCCTTTGCCAGGGTATAGTTTATATACCCTTGGAGTATGATATATGCCTGCCAGTTCGTTAAATATTCTTTCGATTTTAATCAAACTTTCTGAAATTGTGTTGAAACAAATTCATAACTGGAAATTATAAATACGCAACCATTAAAAAAAATTTTCTCACTACTAAAACTACTTTTTCGACCGATCGTTCCTATGACAGCTATATGCTATATTCATCTGATTTGGATCAAACTTGACAGAATTGCGCGGAAGCATATAATATTTTTTTTATTAAAACTAGTTTTTCGACCGATCGTTTCTATAGCAGCTTTATGCTATAGTCATCCGGTCGGTTTCGAAAAATGTGCAGCGTATTTGTCCCAAAAGACTTAGTGCAAAAATTATTAAACAAAACTTACGGAGACACATGCATAGAATTATACGGATAAAAAGAAAAAGGCAGCTTATCAGATCAAACCTAGACAGTTTTTATACCCGTTACTCGTAGAGTAAAAAGGGTATACTAAAGTCGTGCAAATGTATGTAACAGGCAGAAGGAATCATTTCCGACCATATAAAGTATATATATTCTTGATCAGCATCAACAGCCGAGTCGATATAGACATATCCGTCTGTCCGTCTGACCGTCCGTCCGTCTGTATGAACACCTAGATCTCAGAGATGGTAAGAGATAGAGGTTTGACATGTATGAGACAAATGCTTCTTTTATCTGCACGCAGATCAAGTTTATTTCAAATTTTGGCACCTCCCCCTCCCGCCCCCGCAATTCAGAAAAAACGTTATATCTTCTACAGTTTTAAAGATAGACGATTTGCCAAAGAAATGATAAGGATCGGATGAGCGGTTCTCAAGTTATGAGCAAAAATGTGATAAATAGCCGAGTTAAAAAAGTGTTGCATACTTTTCAGATGTTCATCCTAAGGAACGCAGGAACACTGTTAAACATGTTTTTTCATGAGTAACGGGTATATCGAAGTCGGTTAGAGCCGACTTTAACTTGCGCTCTCGTTTTATACTACCATCACGCCCTTTTTAGATCTCGACGTGATCAACTTATTTGAGTATAAAATTGTTTCACATTGACATTAGAGCATTTCTTAGAGAGTTGGACACTTACCATTGCACAGGGAGGCGGTGGCACTGGATACGTTCGAAATAGACGATGCCGATGCAACATTCATCAGAGCTGCCGTTACAATTGGGAGCGGTGGCGTTGAGCTTCCGCATGATGTTGATTTCTGACCAATGCAAATGGTCTCCATCAGTGGATGACTCGCATCCAAATCATTGTGCTGACTGTGGCATTTCTTGCGTTCCACCTCCAAGTTCACGCAACTGGATGTTGTCGAGGATATGGCCTTACCCACCGCCGGCAATGTTGAACTGACGCAGGAAACCACGGAATCTGTGGTTATGGTGGATGTATTTGGAGCCCCATGATACAGCCCAAGGTGGTGATAATGATGAGGGTGATGGGCATGCGAATGGGTGTGATCCAAGTGTGTAAGTGTCTGCTGTAGCTGCTCCAAGTGCGACTTCGCCTCACTGTAGTCGGTCTGTGAAGGAAATGAAAGCAGACACAGCAGGAAATTGTCTTGAGTTTTTGGTTAATTTTGTTTTTCTTTCTATTTTTGGCAAATTAGTTGTCAATTTACCCATCAATTTCGAGGGTTGGCATGACCTTAAGACGGGGGAGAGCCAGACAAGGTATTCCCTCAACTTTAAAGCCACCTGCTGGGTGTTTTAGGAACAAATAAAACAAAACAAAAGACCACACGCCTTGTCACATTGACATACTCGTAGTTGGGTCCAAGTGTCGACAAGTTGTTGTCAATTAGCTTAACAGCTTCTACTTCTGGTTAGGAGTAGTCTTTCATATGTTCATATGTGTGGCCTCCATTAAGTAATGAGCCATTGTCACTTACATTGCGAAAATTGGCCAGAGCAGAACTCACACCGGCACCAACTGGACAGCGGCGACATATGACAACAATGAAACTTTGCGGTCTATTGACATTTTCACATTTAATGAGCTACTGCACCGGGGCGTTGAGGGGAACACTCTCACTTTGCTCAATTAAAGATGTGAGGGCACATTTCACTTTTTTTATATTTGCTTAATTAGGGTTATAGTTGACCACTTGACAAGCTACCTGCCCTTTCTAAATATGAACCAGCAATATTTTCCAAAATCTAAACCTAATAAAGAATTTACGAAAAAAATAGAGGAAAGCTAACTTCGGCTAGGTCGAAGTTTATATACCCTAGAACTCACACTGGCTCTAACTGGACATAACTGTTTAAGGGTTTCAACGATTTTCATTAAATGATTTCATTTTGTTTTTGAACAATAATAGTTGAGTGATTTGCCAAGCTCACCAATAGATGGCGCTACTTGCGTGTGATATGTAGCGGTTCCAGTTTATCCTGGTCCAATCTCAGTCCCAGTTCAAGTCCCAGTTTTGACAGAATTCTGTGGTAGGATATAATATTGATCAGTAACCAGTTTGGGAGCGATGGTATTGAAAAGAAAAAAGTTTTTCCAACTAAGGTTTCAGACCCAAAATGCCAAACGCCTATCCCATGGGATAGGACCTCATAATTCTGCCGGTGTCGCAGCCGACACACGCATAGAGAGAGTAAATACGAGTGTTTTAAAAATAGGACGCTCGGCAGCTTGTTCTCTCACAACATTTGTTCGTTTGCTTGTTGCTCATGTTTGACGTCATGAAGGTTACTGCTTGTTTTGCTGCTACGCACACAAGCGCAAAGCTTGATAATGTAAGTTTGGGCACTACTGCTTAAGACCTATGTATCTTTTGTATGGCAGCTGTAATATTAGTTTGTTTTTTTCTTAATAAGACTCTTAAGCCTATTTCTTCTGTGGTGGCTCTACTATATAGACTCAGCTCTACTAAAAATATCGACGTTATGAACCATTTCTGAAAATAGATTCGTGTTCAGCACATGAAAATCATCCAGAATCACTACGAACCCTTTAATATTCTGGAATTTGTTGCCTAGTGTAGTTATTTAAAATACAAATTCTCCATCTAACTAAATTCTGAAACACCCTTTTCCTCTTTTGGTTTAAGTACCGCAATACACCAATGTACATATTTAATAATACATAATACAGGGTTTGTCCGGAAAATAATAGGACTGATTTTCTTCCGCCGCGACTGTACTTTGGAGCGTGCGCGCACCGACTGAATTCGGTAGAGGGCTGTTCAGTTGTCTCCGAGCACCTGGAGAGTCAGGACAAGCATTTTTGCGCGACGTGTTTCTGTGAATGGTGCAAGCCGAAATATCAGCGTTCGTTAGAGCAGAGGTACGCGATTAGATTCTGTTTGAAACTCGGTAAATCTGCAACAGAGACGTTTGATATGATCAAGCAGGCTTACCCAGATATTGCATTAGCAAGAGGTGGTGTGTTTCGGGGGCACAAGGTCTTTGGGAAGAGGTCAGCGATGAAGACCGTGCTGGAAGACCTTCCACTTCGACAAACACCGACAATGTGAAACCGTCAACGCCAAGTTTTACGCGGAAGTGCTCAAGTGACTCAAACGAAAGATCAATCGGGTCTGACAAGACATCGCAGCCGATTGGAAGTTGCACCACGACAACGGTCCGGGCTCACACCGCTTTTCTTGTGAACAGCGACCTGACCAAGGTCGGCATCCCAACGCTTTCGCAGCCGCCCAACAGCCCGGATGTGGCAATGAAAAGCAAGCTCTTAAGGCTATTCCGGAGAATGCCTTCCGTGATGCCTTCAATGCTTGGAAATCCATCTGGCAGCGCTGCATCGACGCAGAAGGAACCTATTTTAAAACTTTTTAAAGAATTGTAGCGATGGGCGCAATAAATTCTTTTAAATCAACTCAGTACTATTACTTTCCGGACTAACTCTGTATTTTGAATCAGGGCGACGAGCTGAGTCGATTAACTTTGTCCGTCCATCTGTCTGTTTCTTCGCAAATTACCGGAATTCCCCTCTAAATTCAAATCTGGCATATTTACGTAGAAGATATTAAAATCTTGTTTGGTAGTTGTGAAAGAAATTCAGGGTATTTGTGATTTTCCTCTTATTTGGGATTTCTCCTTGTTACTGCATATCAAACCAAAGAACGTTTTTCCAAAAATACATTTTTCCAAGGGCTATTTAAACCAGAAAATATAAATATAAAATCACGTTTTAAGCAAACTCATCACTTAATTTAATCACTTATTTGCCGAAACCCAATTTCGCGCTCCCCTTTTTTTTGTAGATGGGACCTCTTGACATTTGAAAACTGGAACAACAAAACGATGCGCACTGGCGCATTTGAGAATCATTTGGGCGATAGTTACACCTAATTACATGTCTCTCAAGCTTAAAGAGCCAGTGGAAATAGCAACAGCAACAACATCGACACGTGGAAACGCAGAAAGCGGCAAGTTTGTCCACAGTTAGAAGTGCAGAATGGGCAGCTTTCTCCGTCAAGAGATGCGTTATGTAAATGCGGCACATTAAACTTGAAATGTGGCATCTCCCTCAAATGTGTCTGTTAGCTCAAGGCAGCAAAAACTTCCGCCATTTGTGGTTACAAATTTATGAAAATGCTAAATATGCCGGGCGGTGGATGAGCGGATGGTGCTTAAGAAGTGCAAGCGAGCGATTTGTCAAATCAAATTACCACAATTATTCAGGGTATGGTAACTGTCAAGCAGCGAAGCGTTGTCACTCTGCACGCGTGCGCCAACAACTCCCAATCAGGCTGTAAAAACCTCAAAGATTTGCAACCTTGTAACTGAAAAATATGCTTTTGGTTTGGTTATATTAACTTACACCAGTGGCGCAGGCAGGGGGGAAGGGAAGGGGGTTGGAGGTTAAATTGCTACATGCACTGGGTTGGATGCTAGAAGCCCAAGTTGGAAACTATAAGAATCATCGTCATCGAATATGAGATCAAGATCTTTACAAAAGAAAATGAAGAAAAATTGATATGCAATTCATAGGCATAGGCAATGCCATGATTTCATTCAGGGGGGTATTTTGTATATCTCTAAAGGGAGACCGAAAAGAGTATTTTTTAGGCTGCGGCAACACAATGATCGTTTTAACTATAGCCAGAGCCACCACTAAATGTGCTATCGAAGCCTCTCCCTGAATACCGAGGAGCTCTCCAACACAGGACGCATTCGACAGCTTTCTTCAAATAATTTCTGACTTTTTTAGTCTTCTTCGAATCCGTTTTTTAAATTGTGTGCTCAAATCTCGAAAGTTACCTTTAAGTATTATAAAACATGTTTTAAGTTTATTTATGCAAACTGTTTAACTTATAGAGCAACGGCCAATGCTTCTGCTTTTATACTTAAACAATTTAATTTTGTATGCTTCACTATTTTTTGCAAACTGTAGTTTAAATTAAAGTAATCTTTTTGGAAATTATTATTAAATTCCCGGTATTGTTGCCCCTATTAGTATCGTAATCCGCATTATTTTCAGATCCTTAACGTTCAGGAATCATCAAATGGACGATAGTCTATTTATAAGCAGCACCGCATAAGTAGACTATTCACAGGAACGGCCGCAACCGTGATGCGCAGCACTTTAGTTCAGTTTGTTTGTTCACTTCAATGATACCCTAATGGCCTCTTTTTGTTCGGAAAAACTTGCTTTCTTGTAGAAGTTAACAGAGCAGAATAGTAGAAATTGTGCAGTAATGTACGATAAATATATATTTACATATTGTCTTGGATATTTTAAAAACCAAGTCTACGCCAACTGATGAAAAAATAAAAATGAAAGCAAGGGCAACAGTACGTATGAGTGATAAATTTTGTTTTTCAATTTGCAGATACTAAAACACATTTAATAAAAAATCAGTTTTGATTGTTTTGCCTATTTTACTGCAAAACGCATACTATAAGGTATCGCTATGACCTTACAGTTTTCCTTACATCAAAAGTTCGACCTAGAACTCTCCGCCAACTTCAGTATTTTTCAAGTTACACGAACCATGCCCTTACGAGAGAAGGGGTGCGTATAAGGAGCTCATGCATTCATACATGCTCATACATTGTTACATTTTGTGGTAATTTCGCATATTTTACTTCCTTTTTGCACAAAACAAACATAGCCCATGTCTTCAATTGCAATTTCTTTAACTTATGCTTTTTTACTGTCTCGAACTCGTAAATTTCCGAACTCAGAACACTCAGAAAAAATCGACCGGCTGAGTTCTAGATCGATCGGGATAGAATTTGTACCGTTTTGTACTTGAAATTTTAAGTATGTTTGCTACTTGTATGTACTTAAATGAAGTACGAAACATTCTAGAATAGAAACACGACTGTTAAAACAAGTGAGAAAGTCGGTCAAGCCCGACTATAACATACTCTGTACTCTGGAGTAGAAGCTGAATGCAATGCTTGTGCTGCGCTCATTTTTAATTCTCTCTCTTTTTCCCTCTCTCTCTCTCTCTCTTTCTCTCTCTAAGGGTGGGAGTGGGTGTGGGGAGGGTTGTTTACTTATTTGCTCATAACTTGAGAACAGCTCATCCGATGTTTATCATTTCTTCGGCAAATCGATACATTTTGCTAATTACTAACTATCTTAAGAAGGTACAAATCTATCTTTAAAACTGTAGGAGATGTAACGATTTTTTCAAATTGCGAATGCTGGAGGGACCGTGGCAAAAATTTAAAATAAATAAACTTGATCTGCCTGCACGTATAAGAAGCATTAGTCCCATACATGTCAAACCTCTATCTCTTACCATCTCTGAGATCTAGGTGTTCATACAGACGAACAGACGGACATGTCTATATCGACTCGGCTGATCAAGAATATATATGCTTTATATGGTCGGAAATGATTCCTTCTGCCTGTTACATACATTTGCACGACTTTAGTATATCCTTTTTACTCTACAAGTAACGGGTATAAATATATATAACCAATGGGAGAATTTACAAGCATATTTCAAGCTGAAGTATGTGCCATCTTCCGTTGTGCAGACCGTAATATGGGAAAGAACTACCATAATAGAGAAATAGCTATCCTCTCCGATAGCTAAGCAGTCTTAGAGACGAAGAACAAATTGTACCAAATAGTCAGGAGGAACAACCTGACCCTACGATGAATATCGAGATATAACCACATCACCAGAAACGAATTGGCAGACGAACTGGCACGCAAGGGAGCAGCCACCGCAATGGTAGGGCCAGAACCCAACTGCGGCATAGGCCAATACACAATAAAAGGACTTTTACGAAAGGAAGAGAATACGCTTAAAACAGCCTCCTGGAAAACCACCAGGGGGATGAGACAAGCATTAATAGTGAACCACCACCTCAACAGGTTCAGCAAGGAAATATTGCCCTCAGGATTCTGTCAGAGCTCTACAGACTGCGGAGCCATATGTACAAGTTGGGAATAACAAACACCCAACTTTTCAGATATTGTGAAGAGAAGGAGGAGTCCTCTGAACATACACACTACGATGACCTAGCGAGGCGCAGACTCAGCAGGTTTTGGAAACACATTCTACACCCAAGCAATAATAGTATCTTAGAACTCGCAAAAATCCTGGCTTTTGGATTTTGATTTGAACAAAGACAAATTGGAAAAGCTTAGAACGCGGGATCAGTCTCTTCCCTGACCCGCATTATTTGTAAACGTCAAGAACCGCTTATTGATACACTGATTGGACCTTATCAGTGTGGCCTTAGACCTGGTAAATCCACCACAGACCAGATTTTCGCATTACGACAAATCCTGGAGAAGACCTTTGAAAGAGGCATCAAAACACAACACCTTTTTGACAAGACGAAGTACCTAGTATCCGCAGACAGAAAGTCCTTGCGACTTGGACAATCTGTAACAATGGGCGAGTACAACATTAAAGTTGTGGAGGATTTTGTCTACCTCGGAAACCGATAACCAGTTACAACAACATCAGTCTGGAAATCCGGCGAAGAATCACTCTTGCGAACCGATGCTACTATGGGCTAAGTAGGGAGTTCAAGAGCAGAGACCTCAAGCGAAGAACAAAAATAGCCCTTTACAAGTCGCTTATCATCCGAGTCCTGCAATATGGCGCAGAAGCATGGACAATGACAGCAGCGGATGAAGCGGCGATTGGCGTGTTTGAACGAAAAGTTCTTCGGAGGATTTATGGACCTTTAAAATTCGGCGATGATTTCCGCATTCGAAAAAATGACGAACTGTATGAGCTCTATAAATCGCAGAGGCCCAGACCGTCAAACGGTTGTGATGGCCAATAAAGAAGAAGAAGAGAAGAAGGAAAATGTTTCGCCCCCCGGGGAGGAACCAAGGACCGTCGCTGTTTTAAAAGGTGTTTTTTTTGCGGTTTTTCAGCTTTTTATTTACATACATTCTGCTTACACGGTTTTCTATTTACAATGTCTTTTCATGGTTTGTCGAAACGTTTTTTTTTCTGTCTGTTTCGTTCATTTTAATGTCATCATTCGATGTCTTGAAAAATACCTTAACACTAAAATACTGAAAAGACTACAGGTAATTGAAATTTCATTTGCAAAATGGTATAAATTTGTTTGAGTGCACATAATCTGTACAATTTGGGTCTAATTTGTATGCTCAAGTGCTGTCAATTACAATTGCAATTGACCAAAACAAACTTGGCGGTGACTGACTGACTGACTGGCTCATCCTCACCCGTTGTACAGATCAACTTTGAACTCCATTCAACAATGAGGGGGCCGCCTACCACTCGGCATTACGAAACCTTATATGTATGGGAGACTGATCTACATATACAGTCCTCCCCCCTTCTTCCAGCAGATGAGGGCGAAAAAAAGACAATGCTTTTTCTTGTTTCGTCTTTTTTCCACGCTAAGATGCGTTGTGTGCGGCAAATTGGTTGGGTTGGTTGGCTGGTTGGGTTGTCGTGGAAAACACTTTCACTGCACATGATGAGGCAGTGACACGACGACTACGGTCGTGGAGCTCTTCTTGTGGGTATGGAAGCGCGACCGAGCGAGTTTCTTGGTTTCACATGCGTGGACGTCGCATTTTCGTTTGGGCCGTGGACAAGTTCGGAGGTGGCACTTAATGTCTAGCTGGAGCCATGCCAGGATACATGAGCTTGGGCCTGCTGATGGTGCTCTGCGCTCTACTTCAGGGTAAGTTGGATTGTTTCCATTTCCAAAATGGCTTCACTTTATCGTGGCTCTTCAGGGGTTAAGTGTCAACCCACGGCCTACCACCAGTTGCCGGAACGCTGTTCCAATCGCCTAGAGAGTGCCTTGGAGCATATGCGTCGTCGCAGCATACAAACCAGCAAAAGCTCCTCGTCCCGTGCCCGTTCTCGCTCCATGTGGGAGCAGCCAGCACAAGCACAGAGTCCATACCAGCTGTACAACAGCTTCTATGGCCAGCACAGTGCACCCGAGGATGATTTCTACAATGTGGGAGGAAGCAGTTACGGTCCAGGACGTGGCTACTATGGCAAGCATTTGCAAAGGACTGGACGTCCTGCCTTAGAGCTGGAAGATTTGCTCTCCGAGCACCGACAGCCACACAAGCTGGCCGCCATATCACGTGTGGAGGTGGAGGACTTGAAGGTGCGTGTGCCGCCTGCCAAGTCCGCTTCGCGCTGGGTGGAGATTGACAAGTGCAAGTTTAGCACGGAGAACTCCACGCTGGACACGCGTCTCATCTTTCCCGACCTGACACTGAGCGGCAAGGTGGTCATGCAACCCACGGGTGGACGTTGTCACATGATTCTACGCCTGAGGCATGCTGGAATAGAGTTTCGCACCGTGCCGTTGGGATTTGAAAGCGGCTCCGGTTCATTGAATCCCTCGTATGAGCAGTCAAGAAGACTGGGTGCAGCCTCCGTGCGTACGGATTCACACTTTGCCGAGCCGGGTTTCATATCTGTCTTTGCCCATGGATGCCAGGGGCCCACCGGCATTCGATTGCGGCAGAATTCCAAGCGAAGATTCGGCACGCTTCCGCAAGTGGAACTGGGCGAACCACAAGTGATACTGGGCACGGGCAAACGTTGGGGCAAATACCACAAGCCGGACTATGATATCCGTTTGGGTCAGAGTCACACCCACCATACCCAGCGGGATCAGAGCCTGAATTTGGAAAGCGATAGCCAGGCCAGGGACTCAAGTGAGTTTTCTGATCCGAATGGTGACAATTTCTACCGACGGCAGTTTACTAAGCGAAGACGTCGCCGCCGACGGCGCTATGCCCAAGGTCCGGCGGTGGACGAAATGCACTTCACTGAAGATGTGCTCCATTTTGAAGATGAGCAGCTGCTACAGCTGCTCGAACCAGATGCCAGAGCCTTTGCGGATATTTTTAGTGACGGCGGTGGACTAAATGGCAACGGGGATCGTGAGGAGCTAGTGGGTGAGGCCATGTCCCACGAGCTGGAGAAGATGTTCTCCATGGGTGTACGTGGTCTGCTGACCACCTATATGCAGCGTGCTCTCCAGCCAGCTATTAAGGAGACGCTCATGGAGAACATGGGGTATACTCTGAGCTATGGTTGATCCCATTGAAGATCATAGCCCTTAAGTGTATTTGTATAGGCCTCCATTGAATAAAGCTTTAAACTAGACCACAATGCTTACCAACTTGGCCGTATCCATTTATTCGACTCGAAGGATCGCACGCTTCAGTGAGAGACTACCGGACACACACTTGAACTTGATTTGGTTTTTTTTCGGTCGTTTGCGTTTCAACAATTTTCACTAATAGGATTTCACCCGGTTTCTCTGGACGGGCATCAATAATTTTGAATTATTAAACAACCGTTGGCTTTCACTGGTCTGGGTTGACTCGAGCATTCCGTAATCATGATACAACCGAGTTGACGCAACCGTGACAACTGTTGGCTCTGCAGGATTGGCAACGGAGTTATTTGTCAGATTTTTGGGGGTTGATTGTGGGCCCAAAGGATGTTGATGCTGGGTGATGTGTGATATACGCAGGCGCGTAACGCCCCTCAAGGATTGCTACTGGCTGTAAAGCTAATGCAGGTGATGGCCAATAAGAAGGCAGCATGGGCGTTAATTAGTTCTAAAAAGAATATTGTTAAATTAAAGAATTGGGAAACGAAAGCCCATAAAAAAGGGGAAACCCACATCTTAGCAGTCATCCCATTAATATAGAGTGTTTCTTTCGATTATTCATATTTTAATTAGTTAAATCAAAATAAAGATAATTTTTTGAAGTAAATTTGTATTGTTTTTGAAAATAACCCAGTTCGATGATTCATTTTTAAATTTAAATTTGAAATTAAATAGTGCTGCCACCTATCAGTAGCGGGTAATAGTGCTGCCATCTAGTTTGAATGCCATTTTGGTTATCGATAGTGGATAATTAGTAGTTCATACTAGAGGTGCGCAAGTGAGTGAATTTGCTATCACGTTTGCTATACGGGCCCTGTTCCGATTTCCGTGTCGATTTTTGTGTGAAAATTCTAATTTCGAGTTCAATTTATATTAATTTAAACATAAGTGTCAAGTTAGTTTGAGGCTACTAGATCCCGTCGCGAATTCTTCGATTAGAATCGGTTGCGCTCCCTCGATTCGAGTTTTGTAACCTGATCTAGTAGCCGGTATATTTGTCGCCTTCTGTAAAACGTTTTCAAACTTAACTGCAAAATACTAAAGTTTACACGAATATCGAGTCGAAATTCGGAACAGGGCCGATACATCTCTTTAATCTTTAACAAAGGAACTGACAAAACAAAAAATTTTTTCTCACACCACTTTCGGCCCAACTCTCTTGGTTGCCCACAAAACTAAGAACCGCAAAAATACTAGATCCGTATGTTGTTTCAATAATGAAGCGCAATTTTCAAAGCAAATTCAAAATACCTTAAAATTTTAAACAAATTTAAGCTGGGTAAATATTTTGCATTCTTACTAGAGTGTCATATGTGCACATCAGGACCCATATCGATGGATGGTTTGAGAAGGACGCATGTAAATCAATCGGATAAAAAAAAGTTTCCCAAACGAAGTTAGGCGTGGAATTTTCCAAAACCGAGTCTAAGTGCTCACTTTCAACACTAATGGAAACTCGTGTCCATATTTCAGCCCTCTGTCTCTTACTATTCGGGCTGTGCGTAGACTGCCAATCAGTCAGTCAGTTCGAACAAACTCTTTTATATATACACAAACATGTTCTCAATTCCACTTCCACTAAAATCTTGTGGTTTAAAACCGGGTTTAGAACTATGTAGATTTGGACTCAAAATCACAAAACCTTTGTGTAAGTGGAATTGAGAACATGGCTAATAGTTCCAGATCTCTTAACTGCACTCAATAAATTCCACTTTCGTTTCGGAGCCGCTTAAATCATTCGAGAATCATTAAATATCAAATATGTTATGCATTTTTTGGCTGAAAAAATTTGTATATGATTGAAATCCGAAACCACTATTGGTTTATTTATCATTTGGAAAGCAGACGGAGTTACCTTTGCTTTATATATATATATATATATATTTATTTTAATACGTGAGTGCAATTTCTGACTCATATGAACAATAATGAACTAGCGCAGCGAACTAGAACGTCCATCTCTTATACAATCGATATCTTATACTATCGATACGGCAATACGTACCTACGTGTAATTATCGCCCAGCTAAAATTATTAATTTTAATAAACTTAAACTTTAAACAGCGACTCTCTTGGAATCCATTTTGCAGAAAATCTCAATGGCAAAACCAACAAGTTCGTTCGGCTAAAAAACTGAGCAAAATCCCTGCGTTCAAAAAGAGAGAATTGTGTGCCCCAGCCCCCACCCACGGGAAAAGGAAAGGCAAGGTGCAGAGGATAAGGAGTAGGAGAGACAATTTAAACACACCATAAGGCAGTGCACTCAAAATTAACATCTTTTTGGAGTCCATCAGCCAGTTGGCTGCCTTTGCGACCAACAGCGACAATATGCAGTTGCTGATCTCGAGTGTCTGTATGGCGCTGACCAGCGCAGTCGTTGCCAATGCATATTACCAGAAACAGCAGTTCTATCCGGCTGTGGTCTACATCACCAAGTCGAATGCATCCATGGCAGTGAGTTGCAGGTAGCTCGCTAAAAGACTGAACTATATGCGTTTCCCCTTTGCCATTTCAGGTCATCTACATACAGTTCTTTGTGATTGTGTTTATGTTTGGAAAACTGTTGCGAAAGGTAATCGGTTTCCCACATTATCATTAACTCCATTGCATTCAATCTCATCATACCTTGCAGATATTCCTGGGCACTTTACGAGCCGCCGAGTTTGAGCATCTGCTTGAACGCTTCTGGTATGCCCTGACCGAAACCTGTTTAGCCTTTACCGTATTTCGAGATGACTTCAATCCACGATTTGTGGCCTTGTTTACGGTGCTGCTATTTCTCAAATCATTCCATTGGCTGGCCGAGGAACGTGTGGACTTTGTAAGCAATCCTTACCGTGTGATTCCACACAAGCTAATTGTTTGCTCCTCTTCTTTGGCCAGATGGAGCGTTCACCAGTACTCGGCTTGCTGTTCCATATACGGGTAGGCAGTCTCCTGACAATGCTGGGCATTCTTGACTATGTCCTGCTCATGCATGCATATAACTCGACCCTGGTGCGTGGACCCACAGTGCAATTGGTATTTGGTTTCGAGTATGCCATTCTGCTCACGGTGATCGCCAGCACGGCCATTAAATATGTGCTGCATGCCGCCGAGATGCGCACGGACACGCCCTGGGAGAACAAGGCTGTTTTCCTGCTGTACACCGAGCTGGTGATTGGCCTGATCAAGGTGGTGCTCTACCTGTTGTTTGTTGTGATTATGGCCAAAATCTATGCCCTGCCCATGTTTGTTTTCCGGCCCATGTTCTTCACCATACGCAACTTCCGCAAAGCTCTGAACGACGTGATTATGTCCCGGCGGGCCATACGCAACATGAACACTCTCTATCCAGATGCAACGCCGGAGGAGTTGCGTCAATCGGACAACATTTGTATCATTTGTCGCGAGGACATGGTCAATCACTCCAAGAAGTTACCGTGTGGTCACATCTTCCACACGACTTGTTTGCGTTCATGGTTCCAGCGCCAGCAAACTTGTCCCACATGTCGACTTAACATTTTACGCACGCCGGCCATCAATTCCACTGCAATGCCGCGACCCGCTGACGATCCTGCTAATGCTAACCCTGCACCAGCCGCTGCTGCACCCGGAGCAGTACCGGCGGCACCTGCTAATCCTGTAGCAAATGGGCCGGCAGCCGAAGCGGCTGTGGGACGTGCCAATGGTCCGTTGGCAGGAGCAAACATTGCTCCTCCCAGCATTGCAGATCTTTTGGGTGATGCTAGTAAGTGTATGCCCAAAAACCACAAAGATTCCCTTCTAAAAAATAACACTTATTTCTATAGATGGCTTGCCCAATCTGGCTGGCATTCCACCGCCACAGTTTCCACCCATGCTATCGCCGTTTATGATGCAGCCACAGTTTGCTTACTTCACGCCTTCACCCGTACCCCCGCCACCCATGCCACTGGATCTAACCAAATTCAGCGATGAGGAGCTTCGCGCCATGGAAGGACATCAACGCAAGAATATCGAGCAACGTCTAAAGGTAAACATTAAGATTTTAAATAGTTGTCCCAAATTTATTTTCATACACATTTCTTTTGTAGCTGCTGGGCAACATTACCCTAATGTTGGACTCGGTTGGAATACTGATGAATCAGTATCAGGGTTTGTCGGCGCGTCTGCAGCTGGCCCCAGTGCCCACGACCTCGACCGGATCCTCCTCCTCAGCGTCAGCAACAGTAGACCATCCAGCGTCAACCACACCAGTGTATGATAAGCCCAGCACATCATCCGCTGCAGCGGCGGCCCAAAAAACACAACAGGAGGCTCACCAAATTAGTCCTGCATCTGGGCCCACAACCGTGATGGCAGCTAACGCTGAAGAGAAAGTTACTATCGAGGATCTGGGTGCCGAAGAGGACGATGTCCCCTCTACGGCCACAGACTCAGTGAGCCTAAACAATTCCGATGCTGATAACGATGATAGCTCCTCAGAGTTGAGTGAGTTGCGAAAACGACGCTTGAAATTCCTAGAGGAGCGCAACAAGTCACCTGAGAAAACATCAGCAGATTAGATAAAGCAAGGGGCAACCTGCACACGGCCCCATCCCCACTAACGTCCCCGTTCTGTTTCGGATGAATATTGATTTAGTTTACTCCTCTGACAGCTCCAAACTTTCCTCACAACCCTTTGACTTAGTTATTTTTGTATGGTTTGCGATATAGGAAATAATACACGAAGGAAATGGAAATGGGCATGTGTATCGAAGAAGAGCTACGTGCAATTTCAATATGTATAAAATTGAAGAAAAAAAAATAAGGAAAACTATTTTAGAGATGGGAAAACTGATGATTTGTATTTAATATTATTAAATGTGTATAACTAATGTGAAATATAATTAAAAACAAAACGAAATGATGTTGTGGACGCCACAGTACAGCTGGATCCTGCAGAACAGATCTGGATTGGAAATCAGTTTTAGGAATTTACGACTATATATATATCTACTATATATACACACACATTAATATATTTAGAGATAACTATATTACGTACTAAGGTGGAAATAAATTAAAAGACACGCTACACATAGATAACAACAGTGGATCGCCTAGTGCCGCGGGCGTGAAAGATGTGCATTTGCACGTCACCGCATCAAATGCGCGATTCCATCTCACGAAATTCGCTGGGATCGGTGAAACGCACCGTTAAGATGTAGAAGAGCGTGGGAAAGGGCACCAGACACAGAAAGGCATAGTGATAATTCAGCGAGGTGATGCCATAAGCCAACAAAAGCCAGTGAACAGCTGAAAGAAAGTAAAATGGAAGATAAGATGCATATTGGGAAGGATTACTCCACATACTAGGGAACAGCTAAAACTAGAAAGAAGTAGACAAGTATTTAGAGACTGCTCGACAGAAGTGGGAGAGTACCGCAAGTCTTTAAATTTGTTCGATTTCTGTTAGACTTGCATAAATGTTCTTTTATTGGGTCGTTAACTAGGTAATTCCGTTTTTTTTTTGTGCAATTTAAACACAATTTTTTATTGTGTTTTATGAAATTATATAATATATTCTCCATTTTTTTACTTATATGGGTTTTAGCGACCTGTTTTTTGTCAAAGTTTTTTGCATTTTGGCTGGCTTGAGGTCGGTGGAGAGTTACAATTCAATGTAATCAACACAAATCAACAGAGATTAATTACAACAATTTGGAATAGCAATTGGTATGTCTGTACAACGATCGTTGTTTCAAAGATAACCACATCTTATCATCATTTATCTTATCATCCATTTTAATAAAATACCTTTTGTCATCTTTCGGGCAGGAGATTGTTTCCACGTTCCTAAAACTGTTGTCTTCAAACGAAATTACTTAGTGAAAGACCCAATAATTGTTAGTGCATTCATCTTTCGATTTTATGACGATGACAAAAATGATCATTCTGCTTTTGTCCGTTCTGCGTCAAAGGAAATCCTCTACATTTTGCTTTTTACACAAACACGAGCCGAACTCATGCCGAAGCTGAGGGCAAGAGTAAACAGGTCTTCAGTCTCTGGCTAGCCTGCCTAGATGTGGTCAAATTTTGGCGCAGCAATGCACTCTCACTTTTTGGACTCGCTCTTGTTGACAATCGCTGCTCTGTGGCGTTATTAACAACCTCTCTACGAAGACGACTGCGGAGCAGGTGGCCATATCGGGCCACGCTTTTCATGCCAATTATGACAGCTAACAGGATGGCGTCTTTGCAGCCCGGCCAACCACCGCGACTTAAGACCTTTAGATATATATTTGGGAGGTCACTTAAAATTAAAAGGACTCTGAAAGTCCTGAAAGCAGAGCTTAATCCCGAAACGAATTTCGGTTCCGGTACGTACCAAAATAAATGTTTCGGTTAAAGGTTCTATTTCGGTTTCGATACGGTACCCGGATTTTTGTTTCGGTATACCGGTACGTACCGATATAAGCAAGGGGGATCATAAAGTTGTGGAAATGTATGTAACAGGGAGAGAGAAGCATTTCCGACCCTATAAAGTATATATATTCTTGATCAGCATCAACAGCCGAGTCGATTTTGCCATTTCCGTCTGTCTGTCTGTATGAACTCGTCGATCTTAGAGACTGTAATAGATAGAGGCACAAGTTTTGGCATGTATATAGGTGTATACTGTACCCACATCGAGTTTGTTTCAGATTTCGAAAATTCCTCCTCCTCCATCTTTAAACAGCGAAAATCTGTCTTTTTCTCTGTATAAACGCATGGATCTCACAGACTATAAGAGGTAAGGCCACAAATTTTTGCTTGTATATATGTAGGTGAATACTGTAGCCACATCGAGTTTATTTCAAATTTGGAAAACTCCGCATTCTCCATCATTTAGCAGAGAAAAAATGTCACTCTTTATGTGTAAACGTAGTGATCTCACAGGCTAAATATAATAGATAGAGCCGCAAATTTTTGCATGTATCTAGGTGTACACCGTACCCAGATCAAGTTTGCTCCAGGTTTGGCAAATTCCTCCTCCATCTTCTTCTAAACGCGAAAAGCTGTCAGAGCTACAATTTTTAAGTTTGTACCTATTGACTTAATATATATTCAGTTAGGCCCAACATCTATCTATTCTGTGTACCACAATGAGATACGAGCAAAAAACACCGAAGGTATGCAAGTGCGTCAGCCCATTTATTGAAATAAATTTTAAAATAAATGGAGTTCAAAGCTATAGGAACCACATTACTTAGGACAGGGTATTTTGCTGTCGGGGCACTCGACCGCAACACTCTTACTTGTTTTAATACTGAAAAAACTAAATTCTGAAATAAATCTGAATAATTTTATTCCTGATTAATAAAACGAATAAAAATACAGCACAAACGGGGGTGCCACAGAAACCTCTCGCAACCAAATTACAATTCTTAGGTGCCACAGACGTTGGCCACGTGAGTCTAGCTACGGCGCAAACCGGAAGGTTGTTCCATCGTTCTGTAGCCAGGCGCCACGTTTCATTCCTTGTATGTAGTTTAAATGAGGCTAAGGGCATCCCTATCAAGCTCTTATCTGGGAGGAGCTGAGTGGTAGTGCCCTGTCTTGCCAGTTTGTCGGCTGATTCGTTTCCCTCAATGTTGCGGTGGCCAGGCACCCAGACGAGGTGGATACGGAGATCCTGAGCGATCGCATTTAAGAATCTACGGCATTCCGTGAGTGTTTTGGCGTTATTTGTGTGCGAGTCAAGAGCCCTTAGAGCTGCTTGACTATCTGAGTAAATGTAAATGTGCTAAGGTATTTGGCGGCCTCCTGGATGGCAACCAATTCTGCTTGGTACACACTGCAATGATCAGGGAGTCGGAAAGAGATTTCCATACTTAGGTCTGTGGAGAAAACTTCCCCTCCTACTTTGTTATCGCGCTTTGATCCCTCTGTGTAAATATTGATGGAATTGGCTCTGCTGTGGGGCAAGTTATCCCAGTCGAGTCTACTAGGGATATTGACGTCATAAAGTTTGTGGAATGACGTTGTGGGTATACAGTAGTCTGTAAAAGCGGGAACCGCGCTTTGGTGGTTTAGTATTGTTGAGTGTCCTGATTCACCCGTGTACCAGGCATCAAACTCTCTTAATCTCAGGGCTGTAGTGCACGCTACCTGTTTAGACATCAAGTCTAGAGGAAGTAGATGAAATATGGTGTTTAGTGCTTCCGTTGGGGTGGTTCGGAGTGCACCGCTCATACATAATTCAGCACTTCTCTGAACCTTGTGTAAAGTGCTCAGGACTGATGTTTTCTCGATTGCTGGCCACCATACTAGAACTCTATAGAGTAGTATGGGACGTACTATGGCTGTGTAAAGCCAATGAACAATTGCTGGGGAAAACCCCCATTTGCGGCCTATTGCCCGCCTACAAGAGAAGAGGGCAATGGATGCCTTCTTCACTCGCTCAGTAATATTGTCATGCCAGAGTAGTTTCCTGCCCAGTACGACGCCCAGGTACTTGGCATTGTCTTTAAATTCTAGACTTATATTGTCTAGTTTGGGAGGGATAAGATCTGGAACTTTGTATCTCCGTGTAAAGAGAACTAGTTCTGTCTTTTTCGGATTTACACCCAGACCGCAAGAGGACGCCCACTCAGAAAGCCGGAATGCAATTCTGGGAGTCTGACCACAAGTTAAGTAATGTGCTGTCCTCACTGCATTTTTGGCAAAATGTAAATTACAATGAATTGCAGAAATTAGAAACTTCTAATGTATTTGCATTTGGACACAAGAGACCACAAACCTTCTAGTCTGAACAAAACTGTAGTTTGCATGGTTACCGAAATAAATCTAGCATTAACAGAGAAGAATTTAAACTTAGCTTTAAGCATGAACTTTAAGCCCTTACCAACATTAGACATTATGTATCTAGCAGCGAAATATGTATATTAATATTGAATAACTTTGCTTAATTTGTAAATTGTTAAAATGCAAATGCAGAAGCAACAAAATGAGGACAGTAATCTGCATTTTCAGAGATGAACATAACTTTTTTGAAAATAAGCTTCAGTGATTTAGCCATATAAGTAATGTGTTCAAGGTTTTGAAAAAAAAAGGTGCGAGAAAAGTCTTAAAGGAATACGTAGCTTATTTGTTGACACAGTTGATGTGTTTTTATCTTCATGTTTCTTTTCCCACAATATTATATATGCCACAACTTTGTCGGCATTTACTATGTAGTAAATGCATAAACAAAATGCAAAATTGAAAAATTTGTTGGCGCTAAACATGAGGTATAAATTGCAGCCCTTAGTCCGCTGACTCTGAATTAGATGGCGCTGCCATTGACCAGGGGGAGCCACTATAAAAGCGTTTTGACAAATCTCCTAATAAAATATGGTAGGTTTGAAACCAACCAAATGAAATTTCTGTGGCACCTAAGAATTGGAATTCGGTTGGAATTTGGATGGAAGAGGTTTCTGTAATACCCCCGATAGAGATTTCGTTGTACGGAAGTTTGTTAAAAAAGGTTTTTCTCTCGCTTTTCTATTTCGTGAACAAGCAATTTCGCTAGAGGGGACGAATTGTTGTGATATTAACAATTTGAAGTATATCCATAGATTTGGCTAAAAATTTAGTTGTGGCCAGGGTTCGTAAAATGCTCAAAAGATATTTTTCTGCCATGATAATTAACATCAATGAAAAAAAATTTAATTTTCACACGTGTTACTAACAATTTTTTTCAGAAGAAAATAAAAATTGTTTTCATGATATTATCACGAGAATTTTTTTCACGCGTGTTACTAACACGAGTGAAAAAATTTTTTGCTAACATCTGTGAAAAAAAAATACAGAAAATTGTTCACACAATATTTTTCACGCGCAATAGTATTGGTGTGTATGTGAGACGCGTCGGCTAGCCTGCGCTCATTCCGACTACAAACGGGGGTGGGTAAAAGGCACACACTCTTTGTGCGATCGAGTAGATTTGTTTAATGACCTGCCCACAGCAGAACTATGGAGCTGTGACCGCAAATATCCACATTGAGTCCAAACATTCGACTATTAAATAGTAATAGTAAAAAGAAATTGTCTTAATTGCGAATAAAATTCAAAACAAATTATTTGAAACCATTTTTTAATGTACTCTAAATGAAAATACCAGGTTTGGCAAGACAAAAAATCAATTACTTTTGCAATATGCATTTGTCTCTTTATTAAAATGGCTAACTCTTACCTTACCCATTGACGGTTAACAGTTAGCTGCGAAAACTGAGGTACGCCAATTTTTATGGCCCTCATAAAAAGGATATTCCCTCTCATGCGTCACCATTGCTGACAGAGTTAAAGGTCGAATGTTTTGCTTCAATCTGGATATTTGCGGTCACAGCTGCAGCAGGTCATTACGAAATTCGTAATGAACCCAAATCTGCTCGATCGCACAAAGAGTGTGTGCCTTTTACCCACCCCCGTTTGTAGTCGGAATGAGCTCAGGCTAGCCGACGCGTCTCACATACACACCAATACTATTGCACTGTGGGTCGAATTCCCAAATAATTGGCATAAAGTCGAAAATTTCATGGAAACAAAACTCATTTTTAATAATACACCTTAAAAATACATAGTCTATGTACAAAGAATAGAGTAATATTTTCGATAATTTGGCAACCCTGAAATTGTTATCGATTATCGAAGTCAGGTGATGAGTGCAGTGATTGTTGCGATAAAATTGGCGACAACTATTTGTTAACTTTGAGGACTTGCACGTCGTCTAAAGTTCACCAAAATTTTGCCAATTGATAATAGCCAGGTATGTAAATAATAAATAAGCATTTCTTGATAATTTCAATACGTTGCTTTAAATTGTTTGTTTCTGTGTCCTAAGAAAACTTAAGAATGCAAGTCTTCTTGGAGCAAAATAACCTTTGCGTGTTTGTGTGTTTTGTAATATATGTCAAATAAAGTAATTGTATTAAAAGATTATAATTATCCTGTCTGCGGCTTTTTGCGGCTTTTGCGGTGCTTTAAACTTGAAATGAGCTTAAACTCTGTCTGAACGCTCTGACGTATGGACGGCAACTCCACGCTTTTAAAACCAATATTTGGCCAACTAAAGGAATGTACGCTTAAAATTTGACTATAAATTACTAAATTCTTTTTAATTTAAACTCAACATTTTATTCCGTTCTCAAAACTTTGTTTTCGTTACGTATACAGTGTTGCCGTATAGGGCGGTCGGAAGGCGTGGTCAAATTAACTTAACATTTCGTTTAAATATTATAGTGTTATATCTATTAAGGTACCAGTTTCAACTCGATATCTACACACGACTTTATGCCAATTATTTGGGAATTCGACCCGTGTATTGTAATGAAAAAAATTTCTGAAAATTTTTTTCACGCGCGAGAAAAATATTGTGTGAAAAATTTTCTGGATTTTTTTTTCACAGATGTTAGCAAAAAATTTTTTCACTCGTGTTAGTAACACGCGTGAAAAAATTCTCGTGATAATATCATGAAAAAATTTTTATTTTCTTCTGAAAAAAATTGTTAGTAACACGTGTGAAAATTAAATTTTTTACAGACTGAATTTTTTCTTTGTGTTAATATAGGGCGTGAAAAAAACAAATGTGTGTTATTTTACGAACCCTGGTTGTGGCCACCTCAGCTGGTGTTAATATGCGTACAATTCTGGTGTAAAAGAGAGTCGATATCTGCAGCCGCAAAATTGGACCAGATGATAAGAAAAACCCGAAACTGTACCGGTACCAAACTTTTGGTTTCGTTCCGGTGCTATCGATTCCAATAATAACGGTAAGCGGGTTTTCGGTTCTCAAAAAAAAATTAGAATCGGGTTCGGTACGTGACATGAAACGGCTTATTTCGGTTAACAGTTCCGGTTCCGGTATCAAGCCCTGCTTAAAAGACTAGATTCGACATAAAATGGTAGCTATTAAAACTGAAGAATGCAGAAAAACGAACATTGCTCTATTCGCTCTGGCACCGCGATATAATTTTTCACAACTAATTTAAAGAGGTTCGCGAATAGCCCGCTTTGTAAAATACTCCACGAACTCCTCGCACATAAAATTTGTCTTGTTCTGGGCGCCGTTAAGCACAAGCAGAAGTCAACTCGGCCATTCCTAAAATCTAAAATATTTCAGAAAGTTGCATAAAAACAAGTAATTTTTCAAAACTCAGCAGACCTTTGAAGCAGCTGTCATATAAGTCTCAGTTGTTTCCTTACTTCGTTCAGTACACAGCTCACTTCTATATCAAACGCAGACAAGGAGAGACCTACAAACCTTAAAAAATAATCGCATATTTTTCCAAATCACTCTAGTCAAACGCGAAAGAATGGACAAATACAATGTGCCTCGTATAATAAATCGTCATGTGTTGAAGTCGCTATTTATTCTTCAGTCGCCATTGAAAACTTTTGTGTCCATCGACGAAATAACGGCACAAGTGAAGAAACAGATGCGCCGCTGCCGCTCAATCAGCATTGTTGAAGAGTTCGTGGAAAAAGCCCTGTGCAATTTGACCAATGAGAACCTACTGGTGCGCTCAGAAAGATCGGATTACGCCTTGCATCATATACTGCGCTCCCATTGGAATGGAGCTGTGAGCGGGATGTTGTCCAAGCCATGTTATATTCATCTTCCGTCTATTGTAAGTATTAGAGCTTAGGTCACTGTAACTACTAATGGAACTTTTGCAGCTTCGCAATCGTGGTAGACCCATGGGCGGATTGAAACGAACTAAAAGAGTCGTGACCAATAAAATGGGCAAGGCTCGTACAAAGCGTGTGGTTAAACACGCGAAACCCATTCCATTGCCAAGGACACGGAAATGTGGCTCTAAGCATTCCGCACCTCTTCTTAAGTCAAGTACTGGTGATCGCGCAGGACCTGGTCCCAATAATTTAAAATGGAATTTTTTCACTTGCCAGAACTGTCATTCAGCTATTTTGGCATTTTCTGAGCCAAACTTACAGTTGAGGCTGAAGATGGAGAGAAGCAAGAAGATGGTTCATCCACCCAAAATGGTAACAGTGCAAAGCCAGACAGGAGAAGATTCAATGCAGTTGGTTTCCGATGAAAAATACGATTTTGCATCAATGCAGGAAGAGGCAAGGACTGCTTCCGACACTAGAATTGGCGGAAATCAAAACTGAGTGCCCGTTATTAGTTTTGAGTGAAGTAATGTTATCGAACTTTCGTTCTCGGTCCACTTTCAATTTGAGATTCTATTCCAAATTATTAAGATACCAGCTTTAATGTTTCAAAATTTATGATCAATTGGTTTCTATGCAAATAAAGAAATGCTGGAAGTCAAGTTATTTTTGAAAGGTTTGCAGATATTTGCATACTTAGCCAGAGCAGCGATATATGAAGCATCAACCTGCATGATTTTATATAACGCCGATTCTTTCTGCTTAACAGCTTGTGAATTTTCTGGTCGGTCACAATTTCTCTTTCCCATTATAGCATGTGATTCTGAGCCGCGTTTTTTTTCTCCTGGTACGTACTCAGTATTTTCCCATCTCCGAACGAACTGTGATTTTACTTCAGCACAGAGGAAAAAATTCTGTTCAGAAACAAGAACAAGAAGTCAACATTTTTGTGAACAAATCATTTAATAAAGAGTAAAGTTTTATTCAACCCACCACACTGAAAAGTACAAGTACCAGCTCAGACGTCTGGCTACAAAAGTAGACGATGGCGGAATGTGCTAGCACGTCAATTAAACAAGGTACAGTCATGGTGGGATTAAAACTTAATTATTCCACCATGATTAAGGGGTTATATACAGTTAGGATTTTCAAAAAATCGATTTTTTTTTTTTTGCATTTTCTTAATATATATATATCTTAGTATACACACACAAAATTTCAAGTCGATCCGACGAATATTTTCGAAGTTATAGACACATTAGTGAAAAAAATTAACTACATGTAAAGTGCTTTCAAAACTTTAATCGCGTTTTTCTCGAAACAGTGTTTTCAAAGTCGATGAGCAAGATTTCTCAGAAACGGCTGAACCGATCGGTCTGCGATTTTTACACAAGCTTCCTAACTATATTTTTTAGTAATTAATCGAAGGATTTCCCGATCCGATGAAAATTTCTAATTTTTCTAAACAATTAAAGAGCCGAATTTTGGTCGAAAATCGAACCTTTTGCTTTGAGTAGCCCCCATTTTGTCAAAAAATTTTTTTTTGCTAATTCCTTCGATTAATCACTAGATTATTCATTATATTAATGAAATTTATTTGGTTTTCGCATTTTAGTTGATCCAGTCCAGAGATATCGTGCTCACTGCAAGGGGCCTTTTTTGCGGACCTCTGCAACATTGCATATCAACGTTCCCGATGATTATTTTGGCAATAAAAATGTGAATATAGTTTAAGGTTGTCATAATATACCTGGCAAGTTTCAACAATAAACCAAATAGTTTCGAAGAAATTCTTGAAAAATGCCTTTTTTCGACCTCTAACTGTATATAACCCTTAAAGTAGACTGCCTCTTTTTGGGGTGCCAGTTAAATGGTGAAAAACGATCAGTAATAAAGGGGGCGTCAATATGAAAGGTTGTATTCACCATGGAGCAATAAGTAACAAAGACAAACAATGCGCTGCTCCTCAATTTTGCTGGTGCTAAACACTGTTGCTTTAAAAGATACTTGTGGAGCCCAAAAAGATCAAAAGATGCCAGTAGGAAACCACTGTGGTTAGAGCGAGCGATTTAGTCAACCTACCCAAAGTATCTAGAGAGCGTAAGTGAGAGCAAACAGCTGACTAATTTCTGTCGGAAGCGGTGTCTACTAAGCAAAGTTTCTCTCTAATACTCATTCTCCATGGCATTGACTCATTAGAATAATACCGGAAAATAAACGTTCTACGCTTGGAACTTCTATCCAACTGTTCTTTAATACCGTGTTTTATTGCACACAGCGAAGCGTCAACACCATTATCTATTGGTTGGGTTCCATCTAAAACAATATTTATTAAAAATATAATTCATGTTTATAGAAGTTAGAGGTGGGCGCGGGCCGGGCTTTTTTTCGTGGCCCGCGGGCTTACACAGGCCCGGAGCGGGCCCGGGCCTTAGCAAAAAGGCCCGGCCCGTAAAAGCCCGAAATAGGCCCGTAAAAGCCCGATATAGGCCCGAAAACAATTTTGATTTGTTCGCGCTATTTTTGTTTATGCTCGAATTAGAACGGCAACTTATCGCATTTTAATTGTTTATCGATACTACTATCGATTTGCTTATACATATTTTACTTGTTTGCTCACCACTTATTCAAAATTGGCGTCCTAATGTGAAATTGATAAAACTTTGCAATATTTGCAAATATTTGCATTGTGGTCAAAAAAATTATGTAAACTTTGCAGAGCTAGCACACTTGATTCCCAAATAATAACTGAGCAATCGCTCATTTGGTTGGGCTTTTCTTGAACCCTCCTTATAGAGAGATGAATTTCCTCTCAGAGGAAAAAAGAGATAATGTGTTAGCTTCGGTAAAAGCAATGCTCTCCGAATTTATAGGGGTTGATGATATAACTAATAACATAAACCCAAATATTTCCGAAAATGGAATGTTTGCTGAATTTTTAGACTTAAGTTATATAAAAAAACGAAAAGTTGAGAAAAACGCTATCGACATAAAGCTTGACAAATATTTGGCCTATCCAGCAGCTCCTGGCACACATATTTTAGAATTCTGTAAAAATGCAAGGGACTTAAAATACCTTCCCAAATTAGCTCGGACCATTCTGGCTATTCCCGCCAGTTCGTCTACGAGCGAAAGGCAAAATTAAGTTTCGTGCCGGGCCGGGCCGGGCCCGGGCCCGGGCCTTGGTGAAAAAGTTTCGTGTTGGGCCGGGCCGGGCCTCTCAAAAAAGAGTTCGTGTTCGTGCGGGCCCGGGCCTCAAAATACAGGCCCGCGCCCACCTCTAATAGAAGTATCTGACTTTTTTAATTTCCGATTTGACCAAGCCATCGGTTTTAAAATAAAATCAAAAAAATAAGAAGTCATCGAATTGCAAAAAGATTTTTGTTTCCCTACCGGTTTCGTCGAAATCATAGAATTCACGTTTGGGTATTATATCCATTGTATTCCTATGTGTCCAGGCATATTTCACTGCTACCGCTCTAACAATTTCCAGAATTTCATCAGATTGCCGACCATGCAAAGCAATTTTTGCAAGACAATTAAACCATTGCATTATTAAGCTTGCTAAAAAAAAACAGATGCACTTATAGCGCTGTTCGCTTCTGTCGAAAGTTGAACAATATTTGAAAAGCGCTCCTTGACTATTTCCAGAATACCATTCGCCACACTCCTTAAGCTTAAGACATTAGAGGATTCACAGATTTTCTTCAACTTTACTGCCAGAGTAGTCAATGCTGGAATAAGACATCCAAAATATAAATTTGTTCTCTTTCTGAAGAAAGTCTAACGTTGCACTATGGTCCAAGAGGCCGATTTTTTGGCATAAAGTCGAAAAATTTATGTTAATGTTTTGTATTTTTGATTTTAAATTCTTAAAGTTAATACATCCATACATGTAAAAACTTAAAAAATAGCGCTTCAAAAGCTTTACTGAAGCTTTTTATGAGCTTTCAAACGTACACAATCGATCTGCTGCTTATGGCTAAGAAATTGGCGCCACATTAGATTGTTTACATTTGCGCGTGAAAATAAAATTTTTCTCTCCGAACAAAATCAAGAAAATTGTAGAAATTGAGGATTAAGGTATATAGCACTCACTGTATATAGTACATTTTTGTGTAGTCTTAGTCTTCGAGTTGTATTTAATGTTCAATTTATGTGTATTTTTGCAGAAAATTAACATGGGTCTCCTGTGTTTCGTGGAATAAAACTAACGATCTAACGTCTGCTGACAAAAACTAAGTACACCAGTTTGTACAGAAAAATGTCGTTCTTCATCGCTAACTTACACTCTTTCCCCGTTCGTCCCCATTTTTTTCACAATTCCACAATATTCAGGGACGTTCAAGTTTCGTCATAGTGATCTCTTTGATATTTGGCACAGCAACAAATGCAAAATATCATTAATTTCAGATTGGATTTATGAAAAAATTAGAAATTATCATGTGGAAGATGACAAAACATTAAAAATAAAAAAAAAAGTTATTTTGAATCCTATATAAAAGATGTAGTAGGAGCTAAAATACTACTACATTCCGAATTTAAGTTCAATAGCGTAAAAAACAACAAAGTTGAGGCAAATCGGCCAGATCGGTTATATGGCAGCTATATTAAATATTGGTCCAAATTGAGTAAAATTTTTAAAGTTGTCTTTGGCACCCAAAATATGATTATAAACCAAATTTGGGGTCAATCACTTAAAAACTGGAGTTTATGCCAAAAATAGGCCAAGATCAACCACTGTGCGTTGTTGCTATTGGCGTCATCAAAATGCGGTATTCTTCCAAAAATATTAAATATCTCGTTGGGAAAATTCTCTATTATGCATGCCCAATTTGTCACAGCTTTGCCAGATTTGTTTTATGTAATAAAATACGAAAGACTGAATCATATGTTGAATTCCATCTTGTGTCATAAGGGGTTATTAAAGCTGCTCCTAAAACTTGATTGATGATCTCAGATGACTTAGGCCAGTTGCCCTTCTTTTTTTTAAAATTTATTGCTCGCTTAAAAAAGAAAATAAGGAAGGGCCATAATTGAATTAAATGATTGCTATTATTTGTTTTGGTTTTGTTACCTTGATCATCAAACAATTAAGTCTGGTGTTCTCCAAACATGATTTGTAAAAAAAGCATAATTTCCACCAACAAATACAAAACAATTCAACTTTTCAAGCACAATTACTCAATAATCACCCTTTACAGTAACAATTATCTAAGTAATTGTAAAAGTCAGGGCTGCAAACCGGTCCGGAGCTGAACCGCTCCGGAGTCGGAGACTCCGAGATTTCCGAGAGTCCCGAACCGAACCTGAACCGGAGCAAAAAAAAATTTCGCGGCTGAACCTGAACCCGAACCGGAGCAAAAAAAAGTTAAAAGTGGTTCAGTTCAGAAAAAATTCATAATACTTTTTTCGGGCTGACTTATGTATTGGTGCTTTAAGGTTTGAATGTTCGTAAATACTTAGAAAAGTCTTAGAAAAACGTTTTTACTTTTTACATTCAATCTCAAATAAAATCACAGAACTTTTTTAAGCATGCTCTAGGTCATTTAAGTTAGGATTTTGTCCATAACTTGTCTTAACCACAAAGGAGGCTGGTTGACAGTATAGCTATTTCATGAATACCAATTCAATCTTCATCTGTCTTTGTCTTTCCTTAGTGTGTTGGCAGAAAGTACCTCATGACAAAACTGCTATGACCGCTTGGGAATCCCAAAGGCAGACTTGTAGCAAAATCCGACATCAGCAGCATAATAAAATTTTTTTTTTTTGAATACGAGAAACTTAATTTTTTGACCTTGAAACAAAAACAGCTTGCAAAGAGACATATTGCTGAATTTTATGAACCTCAAAAAGAACTCATTAATAAAAGCATCACTGATTACTCTTAAGATCATGAAATGCAATCCTTAGCTAAAGAGCTAGAATATAAAGAATTAGTGACAAATACATAATAGTGAACGACTTCGTAGATTCATTTGAAGGAATTCCAAGATTGCCTAAAGATTATTATGTGGTAAAGGTTTGGATTAGCTGTTCCTTAAATACAAGTATCAGGCAAACTTTTCTTCGGTTAGTTAATTTTGTTTTATCCATTATTAACTTAAGCATAGTTCGAATATTATTTGGAAAATATCAATAGTTGGCAAATGTTACAATTTACATTCCTGTTTCTTAAGCTAGCAAAAACAAAATTATTTCTGAACCTCGGTTCGAACCTGAACCTAGGTTCACCGACCTACTGAACCCGCTCCGTGAACCCGAACCCAAAAAATCTCACTGGTTCGAACCCCGGAGTGAACCTCCACCGATTTCAGAGGGGATTGCAGCCCTGGTAAAAGTAATTAAATTTTGGAACATTCACTGAATAATCATAATTCCACCTTACAAATACGATTATTAAAGAATCGTAATCATGAATTGTTTTTTCATTACCTAAAAAAATTGTGTTTATAGTAATGAAAAGTAATTAAATACGGGAAGTAATGAATACATTACAGCTCTGGATTAGCATACACTAGTTTAATTTGATTGTTTCTCTATGAAAACTCGATCAATTACAGTGTTTTTAAACATTTTAATTTTTTTTTGGCCCAGGTGGACTATTTTTTGGAAATGCCCATATGCAGCAGTAAAAACTATTAGGACCTATTGTGGTACCTACATAATAATAAAAGCCATAAGTTCAAAGGAGACAGTGCTTAAATAAGCAAGGAGCAACCAGTACTGGCGATCGATACGAGAAGCTTCTTGAGCAGAATACAGAGTGGTGGGTGGCGTGTGTCCCTTTTGTTACTCTGTCACTTGTCAAGATTAAAAAGGAGAAATACGTAGAATGCTGTCATTTCGCATATCAGCAGCCACAATACACGAATCGGATAATGAATACTGAGGAGATTGATCATCTGTTCTTAAGGCAGCACATTAAACAGTACCTGCTGGTCAATTTTCCACTAACAAATGACTTCTGTTAAAAAAATGTTATGTGACAAATAGCTTTATGTAGAAGATGTGAAATCGGCCCCAAATTAATTGGTTTAAAAAAAGCTTCTTATTATTGACTGATTTGCAGCATGATGTTCTGATCTGATCTGAATTAATTTCCAGTCCACAATTCTCTGGGATTCTATGCATTTAGATTGTTGGGAATCCATCTTATTAAGGCATCCTTGAACTTGTAATGAAACTATTTCGAGCATGCTTACCACGTTTTTCTTTCAACAAAATTTAATAAATTAAATTTTTTTTATAAAAAATGTATAAATGCGCGCTAGAAGTTTGGCGAGGATTATCTGTACAATTTTCTTCAGATAGATCTACATGAGGTGTTAGTGAATCGGACACCACGTCGGTCCAGAGACCGGAATATTGTCGGAACATTTCCTCTTCAAGAGTTTCAATTTCAAATTTTTTATATGAAACGTCGGTTGATGTGTCCACGCCGATAGCAGCACACACTGGCCGACTTATAACCAGGTCGTTCATCTCTTGAAAATAGGTGCAGGTCTTTCTTTCTGCTCAGCTCTTGCTATTGCTTCTCTTGAGCAGTTTTGTTCATGACTTGTTTTAAATATATTTTTGGCTCTTAAAACACACTTGCCATAATTTTGTACACTGTGGCTTTTCTGATTGATTTCCCATCCAGCTGACTCAAGATATTTTCTTCTCTTATAATGCCCAACAGACCAGAGACTTTATCCTCTGCCCAACTTGCTCTTTTTCCATTTCCCTGAGTCCTGTTAATAATGGAATACTAACTTAATTCAATATTTCTCCACATCAAAACGGGGTATATAAATGTCTAGACGTTGGATTGTTTAGAAAAATTTTCTCTAACGTCCATGTGCCCAGAAAAGTTCTGAGCTTTTTCAGAATATTTCATATTTTATTCAATTGAATGTCAATTCTTTTTTAGGACAATAATTAAAAATGCGCTTGATCTAACTACAATATGAGAATGAAACTTACCTAGTATGACAGCATTTTTCAATTCTCCCACAGAGGAAAAGACTAATGCCTTCAACGATTGATCAATTTTCAGGGAATAGTGTATGGCATTGGCCACCATGGATATTACCACGCTTAAATAGGGAAAAGAATAATCTGAAAATGATAATGACAATTCTGTGTAATAACTTTAAGGCTTAATTTCAACCTACTGTACTTTTGGGTATTTGTTTCATTTTTTTTATAATAATAAAAATAATCAATTTGCTCTTTTTCTTTTGTTATTTTGTTATTTTTTATTTTTCTCCTCTTACTCTACTTTCTTTTAACCTTCTGTTGTCCTGGTTGTCCTGGTTATTTTTTTTTTTTTAATTTTGAATTTTGAAATAATAATAATAAACACAAGCAAATTTATTTTTTTCTTTCCGTTTTTCATTACTCCCTTTTGCCGCTAATGGTTTTTTTGTGTTTTAAAACATTTTTTTACACTTCAACCACTATCCTGCTACCACGGCTTTTTAGTGAGTAGTCATTCATATCAAATCTTTACTTATTTTTGTTATTTTTGTTTTTTGTTATTTTTGTAATCTAAATAATCCCGTTTTTTGTATTTCGAGTAATCATTGTTCAATTTTTTCAAAAATAAGTAATTGATTACTAATCGTAACCGTAATTTAACACTTGTTTCAACATAGCACCTCCATAAACCCAAGGCATGAACAAGGGTCAGCAGAGGAAGAAAATATAGGGCCGAGTAAATGGGTGCCCTGCTTTTGCTTCGCACATCCATCAAGGAGCTGATGATGGGACGTATAACGAACATGTTCACCAGACACAGAAAGTAAAACACCAGCACAATAGTTTGCCTACAAGATTCAAAGTAATAAGTTTTGAGCTTGCTCCGCAGGAAGACTAAATTTCATATTTACAAGGGATAGACCGCCTCTTGGGTGCAATAGACGCGCGCTTCATAGTTGGGAGTGGGATTGTAGAAGAGTGTGTACCAATCGGTTAGCTTTCGCACTTCACAGGCATACAGGCGAAGCTCCCACAGGGGCTCCATGAAAAGAGTGGCCAAAATAGCCGAGATGGTCACCTCGATAAAGGCGCTGGCTGTGAGGATCAATTGCTTGCGGGAGAATCTGGAATGGAAAACGGAATTCTTATACATGGCTTTAAATGCTTTCATATAACTCACTTGCGATCTTTGGCATCCAAGTCAATGAAGAGGCAGTGCATCAAAAGCGGCAGCATGGCCATAAAGCCCAGATACTGCCAGGAGTAGGAGCTCAGTTCATCCCGGCAGGGTGAGCAGGCGTAGGATCCGTTGACCTGAAATAGTAACAAATACAAATAAAAATAAGTACGCGTATTATAAATATTTGAATTTGCTTTGACCCGAAATCCGCGTATGCAGACGCCACAGGAACTCCATGTGCCATTATCCAGAAGCGACCGACCACAGTAGGCGCCCGGGCATCGTTCCAACACCGTAACATCGTACATAACATTAATTTAAATAAAAACTTTGTTTTATTTATATTTTGTTGTTGTGTCTGTTCCCTGTGAGAGAATATTTCGGTTCACTGTCACAGATACTATTTAACTGTTTAATATCCAGGGATGCAAGCAAATAACAATTTAGCACTAGTTCCGTTCAGTGGTTCGCAGAGCCATCATAAGTCACAGCTTCAGTTAAAATCACTGTCTGCAAGTGGACATCAAAGTTCGCTCTCCGAGTAGTCCCGCCACGACAGCTGGTTCGCGGGATTCATATATAAGACATATTGCTGCATTTTAACATTTTAAACCCTGAATGAAACACTAGACGGTTGCCTTTGCCCAAACCAACACATGGGTGTAGTAGGTTTCTCCACCCAAGGGAACGCCTGTGCTATTCTTATTGGTGTCACTTAGGCTTGGGTGGATGAACTGCATATCGATAGACGATAGTGACAATAGGTAGATCATCCTTGACAGTGATTTGCAATGATTCGCGTATAACATCCATCATTTATTTCAGACTAACTAAAATTTTCGTTCATTCCCATCGGAAACCCTATCGCGCAGAAAAAAAGTTTATAATTTTACCGACATATCCATATCTGTCTTTCATATATTCTCGCATTATCCCTGAATATTAAAAATAAAATTTACCATATTCAAATGCAAGCAAATCACAGGTTGCAATGCAGTGTGACCGTTTTACATTTGGTGTTATATTGCTTTGGACAGTCGCAATGGACCGTACGCTCCCCCTCAGCGGAATTAGTTGCCAATACCGCTAGAAGACGGTTTATTTTGTCTAAGTACTTGCCTTTAAAAACAAATCTTGTCACTGTTACTTAGCACCTATGCATCCCTGTAATATATAATTGCTTTTTGACGTTTACCAGCACTGCAAAAGCCCTAACTGAGCTAGTTTTTTGATTCAGTTCAAAACTAGTTCAGATGTGGAACTGCACAACTTTAGCGAAAAGTTATATATAAAATATTAATAATTTAACCAATTTACCAAACATTAAATGCAAATTTGACTAGTTGTGGCAACAACAAACATCCAGTCCAACCAACCCACATGATTAACAAACTACGTCAAGTGCAGCCGGAGCGGAATACTTCACCACCCAGCAGCAACAACAACAACAGCAAGGCAGACGCCATATTGGCCGGCTGATTTGTAAAGCTTAGGTCCATAGAAAAAATTTGCAAAAAAAAGTAGGAAGGCAAAAATTTCGTTTTAAAGTGAACCACTATGAAATTGTGGCACTGCTGAGCAATTATTTTGATTAACGGGGCTTGTATAGTGCTAAAGTTAAAGTCAAAGTTAGATTTTTGGGCGGATAAAGGCGAATGAAAAAATGGTGAGTTGTGCGATTTGCAAATAAACATGTGTGTGTATGCGTGTATGTGTAAAGTGAAAAATAACAAGAAAGCGGTCTCTGACTCTCTGTCCTTGTTGGAGAGGGTGTTCCTCTTGAAGCAAACGGAAGTTCCACAATTTCCGCTTACCCCCGTGGCCACCGCCCATTTTAAATCTACATACAGACCCCAATTGTAGATTTGTGTCAAAATTCCATTCGAATAAAATTATGCGTAGTTATTTTCATTCCACTGCCTGTTTCACCCCCAACCCGTTAAGGATTCGATGCCGGGTTGATGGTGGCCACATGATGTAATGTACAAAAATGTTCTTTGTTTGCCCCAGCGAAATAACAAATAAATAAATAAGAACGAAAAAATAAGCATAAAGTGAAACAAAAACAACATTTAATTAAATTCACACACACTCACACACTAGATCAAAGAGAGTAAGAGGGCGGAAGAGAGAGAGAGAGAGCGGCTGCGAGAGAGAGGGGGTCTTTTGGAGCATTATTTGGCGCTTGCTGCTGCCCCCGTCGTCTATTAAATAATATTGATTTTTCATATTCCCACACATACATACATACATGCATATGTATATACACTCTCATTCTTGCATATATACCCAGCAAACAAATTCATATAAAAATACACTTGTAACATTTATAAATTAAATTAATTTATAATCGAAACGCATCCATCTTTAAAAGCGTAAAAAAGACGATTGCAAAAAATTGTTTTTTAATTCAAGTTTATATTCGTTTACAAAAAATCAATAAGAGCAAGTTGTGCGCCTTTTACAAAACGCGAAATTTGGTCTATTTTACAGAGGGGGCCTAAATGTTACGACTCCGAAGAAATGTTGCAAGAAAATCTGTCATCGTGTAAAGGATGTCTTATGACAGCTTCTTTGCGTTACAAACTTCTGATCAAAGCTACGATGCGCTCTGGAAAGTTAACTTCCAATAATTACGTTTAACATTACAACAAACATTTTATCGGTCCCGGTACGTGATTTTAAATTGTTTATTTCTGCAAACGGTTCCGGTATTAAGCCCTGGTTTATAGTCAACTGTTTTAATTCATATTTAAATATCTATTAGGCCTTTTCCCGATCAAATCATGTGAAATCGGAATTGTTAAATGTTTTCTCTTCCACAAAACGACTGTTTTATTCGACTTTTAACTTTAAAATCTCAAAAACCTTCATTCGAGCTTCTGTTCATTTTTCAAACAAAATAAACCATAAAGAAAACTCACAAAATAAATTTTAAAGACGCCTAAATAATTATTTCCCGAATCGTGTAAAGGGCGCTTTACTTACTCTGATTGATTTGTTGGAACTTAATTTACAAAGCTTGTGAAAAGCTTATAAAAATGAATTATAAAACATGTTTTGATATCATCCCTTTTAAGTTTATAAAAATGGCCGCGCGTTTCGATTATAAAAGGCTTGTTTTAATGCGTTTAATAAATTTCACAGCGTTTTAAAAGCGTTTTGCTTATATTTGTATTCTTCTATAAAATTGTTTGCTGGGTTCATATGGTTGCGTGTGTGAGCGTGCTTGTGCGTTTTTCGGCCTCTCTCTTTATATTTCCTTACTTCTTCGTTGCAGTTTATAGATTTTTGCAAATTGTGAACCGCTGAGCAGAGAGGAATATGTAAACTAAACGCAAAGCGCCGCGAAGAGCAGTGCAAAGCAAACGCAAACGAAGAAAATCTAAATTCTTATTGAAAAAAGGACAATAAGAACACCGGAGGAAGCAAGGTTTTTGGAGCTGGGAACGACCAACAGTGCCTCAAATCAAATTTTGGTTATCACCTACAACAGCCCCCTTGCATCCCCATACCCCCGGAACCAGGACTGCCATATACCATAGCCAAAAACAGCAACTTCAACAGCAACCAAAAGCCGCCCAGTGGTAGACTGCAAGTAGATTAAAAGTCACATCTCCCCTCGCCATCCCCCAAAGACGATAATGACGTTCGATACGCGCCGACAAAACACGGGTCAACCACTGACCACCAATAATACCAGCACCACAAACACAACGACAACAACGAGTCCAGCTCAAAACTCGGTGACGGGCACAGGAACAGTCACAACCACAGGAGGAGGAGGCGGAAATGGAGGTGGTGTCGATACACAGAGCGCAGGTAGCAGCCAAGAGCAAACACCGGCTGGCCCAGGAGTTGTCGTTGCACCAGACACGGACAACAGTGTGGCCGCATCCTCTTCGGTGGAGAGCACTGTGACTATCGTGTAAGTGGGCGTGTCTCTGTATTTAACTTAATTAGCGTAGAATAGACTGTTTTTTTTTGACGGGGTGTGTACTTACACTCCACCCCTAACCTTAAACTAAGCTGCGTCCTGTTTTTGATTACTTTTGCGCAGTTTCCTTTGTTTGGCTAGGGTTGGGTATGGGCTATAGGCTGCTTTAATCAAATGCATTCACAATTTTTGCCAAATGTTAATGGCTTTGTCAATGCTCTCCAACACACACACACACTCACAAACACCCAGATACAAATAGAGAAATTATTGCCTTTGTATGTGTGTGTGTGTGTGCGGACAGCTGATTTTGGCTCACACCTGTGCCCTTTTTCAGGGGTTAAATAATTCAAGTGGTGTCGTCATCAAAGCAACAAAATATGAAAAAAGAAAACGATTTAGGCATTACAAGTGGTGGTATAACGGTTTATGCGCCTCCCTATCGGCCCGGCCATACAAATGCGTGTACAAAGCGAGATGGCCTATCTAAAAAATTATAAACACACAAAAAGCAGCGATAATAACAAAACAAAGAACCAACTTGGAGTATAAATGGAATTGTTATCTTTAGTTAAGTCGAAATGTAGACACACTCACCAAGTAAAAAGTGGTGGTATTACTTCCATTACCTTTGGTTCCCTTAAAATCGAGTACTTTTTTCCACTAGTGAGGGTAACTCTAGCTCAAGTTTTCCACACCAATCCTAACAGGAGATTCGAACCTTGCCTAATCGATGTTTGACGTTTCACAAGTCCCAACCATATCTCTCAAAAGTGCATAGTCTTTACCCGTTCCCAAACCCATCTGTTCCACGAAACAATCTGATCAAACTGATCTCTAGTATTAGTACCAAAAAAAAAAAACAGCACAAAATGTCTAAGTTCCTAAGTAATATTTTACATTTACATTTACATTCCTCAAACTAAGAGATGTTCCGGTAGGGGTTCTGGTTCTGGAGCTTATAAATATAAAATTTTTAGTTTATGGGCTGTGTTTCAGTTCTGTAGTAATTGGTTCCGATTAGCCTTGCAAAGTAAGACGAAATTGAAGGTTTGAAAACAATCTCCTTAACTGTTTCTTACCTAATAAAAAACTTGAATAAAACTGAGAAAAAATAGGAATCAATATTATCAACCGGCAGTTGATTACATCGATGTGCCCCATTTGATCTCTCTTTCGTCGTAAACAATAGTGTGCACAAAGTTCGTAAACATTTTAAGGCTTTTAAAATAAATAAATTGAATGTAATTGCTAGGAACTAATGCTTCCATCAAGCATCCGTTTCTTTTTAAATTCCTTACTGGAAATGCTTGAAAATAGGCATAAAATAAATTGAAGATTTGCCATAGTATAGTCACATAGTGCTGTCAAAGAAACTGTTTCTTTTACAGTACGCACCAGGGATTCAATTTCGTATTTCGATCCCGTTCTGTACGTACCGAAACTTATGTTTCGGTTAAAGGTTCTGTTTTGGGTTTTATTTATTGTATCTGTACATAAATTATCAGTTTTATTAAAGTCAGTTACAAAGAAGGTAAATTTATGATTTAATGATTGCTTCGTAGAAGCATAATATCAGGCAATGTATTTCAGGTTATCTGATTTCTTAGCGAAGAAATGAAAAAAACGTTCTGCGCTTACTTAGGTAGCTGGAACAACAAGAATAAATTTTGATAACTAATTCAATGCCGGGAATTTTGTCGAGTTTTCTGACCACCATTTAAGTATATCATCTTTGATTTGTAAACATTTAATGCTCAGAAAAACGTTTATTGATTGTGAAAATTCTAAACTATTTGTATTGTTCTCTCTTTTTTCATGCAAATTCAAATATAAATCGACTTCATCTTCATTTTCAGTTACTACTAACTTTGTTGATGTAAAATGTAATTCACTGCTTGTGCAATTTGGGGAAGGTTATGTAAAAATTAGTTTAAGAAATGAGTGTAATCTTAATTGCACTATCTCCTATCCACAAAAATAATCTACATGAATTCCAAGAACAACAAAAGAAAAATATTTTATAGGGGGAAAGTTCATATTCATTTACTTTTCATACCAAGGTCAGTATAGCTAAATTATCTTTCTACATTGTTCTCCTCTTATAGTCTTGTAGAAAGCATGTTTAAGAAGATTCAATAGACTTTGAAATCGAGTAACTAAACTTTTGTATATACCTCCATATAAAGTTTTTAGGAATATCGCATTTTTGTATCCTGTTGATTTTGAGATAATAAAAAAATCATTAATGTATAGTTTTTGTTGAACCGAAACGAAATCTTGGATTCGAAACAGATGTAGGTTCACTAATTTTTATACCCGTTACTCGTAGAGTAAAAAGGGTATACTAAAGTCGTGCAAATGTATGTAACAGGCAGAAGGAATCATTATATATATTCTTGATCAGCATCAACAGCCGAGTCGATATAGACATGTCCGTCTGTCCGTCTGTCTGTATAAACACCTAGATCTCAGAGATGGTAAGAGATAGAGGTTTGACATGTATGGGACAAATGCTTCTTTTATCTGCACGCAGATCAAGTTTATTTCAAATTCTTTCCACGCCCCCCTCCCGCCCCCGCAATTCGGAAAAAGCGTTATATCTCCTACAGTTTTGAAGATGGACTGATTTTATTTTCAAGAGATAGTTAGTAATTAGCAAAATGAATCGATTTGCCGAAGAAATTATTAAGATCGGATGAACGGTTTTTATGTTATGCGGAAAAAAGAAAAAATGTTGCATACTTTTCGGATGGTCACCCTAAGGAACGCAGGAACACTGTTAAACATGTTTTTTCATGATTAACGGGTATATCGAAGTCGGTTAGAGCCGACTTTAACTTACGCTCTCTTTTGAACATTTGGTTGGGTTCAGATTGAAAAGAATGTTGTAATTCTGAATTCGAACTGGTTCCATTGGGAACTGGTTTTGGACCGATTCAAGCGACCCAGCAAAAATAAACTGACTTCTTCTGGATATATTTGGCGTCTTAAGTCTAAACGTAGTGCAACAACAACTTCCTATAAGTGTTATCTCTGTTTTTTTTGTGGTCTGGTATAGACTTTAGACTGCATGGTTCGATTTTAGTAACGTCTGTGGAATTGGAGCTTATTTATAATATACAGGATCAGATCAATAACATTGTCCCGTTCTTTTTCCGGGAAATTTTTGATTTGATTGATAAAAATTAGTTCACAATATGTATGAATAATAAATTAACTTTTCAAAATTTAGTTAAAGGCCCTGCAGAAGAATGATCCTAAAATTTTGAAATTTGATGACAAAAGCCGAATAAAACAAGATGTAGAATTGTAAAGATGTTCTAATAAACACTACTCAGTGATTTACAGGGCTTTAGAAAACAATCATTTCCCGATATTATCGATTTTCTAAATTTTATTATTTAAGTTGCTCGATTTGTATCAGGGTTGTCCAAACTCACACAATCAAGCATTAGGCATGTGTGTTCAGCCGCGAATCAAAAAACATGCGCAACAAGCACACGAACAAATGTTTCATGAAAGAACAAAAAGCGGAACACGTGCATCGTAAGAGAGCAACCGCCGAGCGTGCTATTTATATAACACACGTTCTTTCTTTCTATACATTTTTCTATGAGTTCCTATCCCATGGAATAGGCTTTTGGCATTTTGGACACCACTCATTTTTACAGTCTACCTAATAAGATAATTTCGACTTAGGCAAAAGTCGTATTAACTTACTTACTTTAAAACGCGCAATTAAAAAAATACTATTTTTGACTTAAGGGTACTGTATACCTTCAGGTGTCATTTTTTAAAGGTTTACAAAATATTAAATTACTCAAAAACTATAAGTGGTATTAAGAAGCGTTTTTTTTTCATTCGAAAGGTAATCGGTTAAATTAAATTTAGTAATTTTTGTTGTTGTACCTGCGGTTGTTGTTGTATTTCTGTTCAAAGTTAACCAAAAATTTAAAACATAGGCCAATGGTTGCAAATTTTTTGAGAACTGAATTCAGAACTGAAGACGGGGTTTTGTTAAGAATTGATGTAATTCTGGTGTGAACTAGGATATTTTGTATCGGTCAATAAATGGCGGAGTTATGGGGTTTCAAAGTCAAAATTTCGAAAATCGACTATTTTTGCCCACTCTCTTATTTGTTGACCGATCCAAAATATCCTAGTTCACACCAGAATGGTGGGTATTAGGAGCAATTTAAGGGAAAGAATTTGAAAATCGGTCAATAGGTACCCTTAAAATCTTTACAACCATTTTGGAAAAAGTGGTTCCGAGATAATCGCTTTTAAAGTTTCGACATCTGTTTTCGGTGAAATAAAAATTATCTTCAATAAATGTAAAAATTGGATTTGGTGCATTTAAGTGTTAGCTTTCAACGAAAAAAAATTATCAAAATCGGTTAAGCAGTTCTCCAGACATATGGGCCAAAGTGCGTCATGACATGGTAAAAAAAAAATTGTCGGGAAAAATAATTGTTTTTGTTATATCTATAAAACTGAGTTTCGGATCAGCTTGAAAGTCTTGCAGGATGTTTATAAGATCCTAATAGAAGAAAAAAATTTTTCTGAAGGTATACAGTACCCTTAAATAACGCATGAGAGAGAAAGGCCAAAAAAGTAGTTCTAGTGAGAAAAACTTTTTTTAACACTTTTCAGATATAAATATATTTATTAATATATTGTAAAGCTGCCATATAACAAACTGGCATGCATATATCATGTTCAAAGGGTATATAAACTTCGGTCCAGCCGAAATTTGCTTCCCTCTATTTTTAATATTTACCCGATTAATTCTAGGCAAAAAGTCGGTCTTAAATCGATTAAGAATTTTAAAGGGATTTTCACAAAATCGAATTTTTTGAGTTGGAAAGAAAAAATATATATATTTGAAACTGGCAGTGAACAAGTAAACTTCTTTCTGAAAGTATACAGGCGATCAAATCGTGTGAAATCGAATTTGTTAAATGGTAAATGGTCCCTCTTCCAAAATCCGAATGTGTTTCTCATCGTTTAGCTTCCAAGCCCCGTATATCTTCTTAAATCTGCCCTCCTGCTGGCAAAGCGTTCCTTCCCAATTCTTAAATTTTTCCCTGAGCTCACAAATCTAACTTATTATGATCAATCTAAAACAGTGTCCGGCACCGTTCAATGTTCTGTGTATCCTCTGTAGCAGCGGCGTCGATACACAGACACTATACGAGCGTACACTGCTCTCTTTTGCACTAACAAACATGTGCTAACTGAGAGCGCTCTCGCGTGTCTGAACGCACACATTCAAAGGCAAAATAAGCATGTGTGTTTTGCCGGACGCTGATCTAAAACTAAAACATAAATCTAAATATCACTTTGATTTTATCGCAGCATTTCCAGAAACTTGCTGTACATTTAGAAAGGGAATTCCACTTAAATATCTAATCGCTCAACTCACTACTGAGTCATCAACGGGCAATTGGCCTTACTCTATATTTTTCTAGCTAATCATCTTGTTTTGTTTTTTTTTTTTTTTTCGAAAATTCTAGGTCACCGGAGAAATTGATATCTTCATTTCCCACCACCAAGTTGCGATCTCTCACACAAAAGATATCCAATCCTCGCTGGGTAGTGCCCGTATTGCCGGAGCAGGAGCTGGAAGTGCTATTAAATGCGGCCATCGAGTTGACCCAAGCTGGTTAGTCGAACAACTACAATTGGACTGGACAAAAAAATATTCATTTATTACTCTTTTCAGGTGTGGATCACGATTGTGAGCCCTGCGTGGAGTTTTATCGCAATGGTTTGAGCACTTCGTTTGCTAAAATCCTTACTGACGAGGCGGTCAACTCATGGAAATACAACATCCATCACTGCATCCTGGTATCCTGCGGCAAGCTGTTGCATTTGATAGCCATCCATATGCAGCGGGACAATCCCTATCTGCTTGATCTGCTGGCCATTGTGTTCGATCCAGACAATAAGTTTAACACATTCAATGCCGCCCGGCAGCCGGAATGTTTTGCGGCACCGGAATGTATCTGGGGGGTGTTGGACAGCAACAAGATGTATGCGAGACCGCCACCGGAGCCAAAGAATGCTCGCGGCTGGCTCGTGGATCTCATTAATCGTTTTGGTCAGTTGGGTGGCTTTGACAATCTGCTGGAGCGATTTAATAGCGGGCTGGAGCTGCTGAAGCGCAATCAAAACAAAACTGCGGGAAAGAGTGTTCCGGACAGCGGAGGAGATGGTAATGGACAAGACAATCGCCTAACCCTGGCGCTCATTCATAGTCTGCTGCGGCCCTTTGGTCAGTGCTATGAACTCCTAACACCAGCTACCATTGCCAAGTACTTTATGCCCACTTGGAATGTGGTTCTTGATCTGCTCGACAGTTTCACTGACGAAGAGCTAAAGCGCGAGGTGAAACCCGAAGGCCGCAATGACTACATCAATGGGATAGTCAAGTCAGCCCGCTTTTTGGCCAGCCGCTTGACTGGACAGGAGGAGCTGATCCGTGATCTGGAAATGTTTCGCTTGAAAATGATACTGCGTCTCCTCCAGGTGTCCAGTTTCAATGGCAAAATGAATGCCCTTAACGAGATAAATAAGGTGCTCTCCTCGGTGGCCTACTATTCGCACCGGTCCCAACCGCTGCCCCACTGCATGCCCGAGGACGAGATGGACTGGCTGACAGCCGAGCGAATGGCACAATGGATTAAATCATCGGATGTGCTAGGCATAGTGCTCAAAGATTCGCTGCATCAGCCGCAGTATGTGGAAAAGCTGGAAAAGATTATACGCTTTCTCATTAAAGAACAGGCGCTGACGCTGGACGACCTGGATGCTGTGTGGCGTGCCCAGGCGGGCAAACATGAGGCCATTGTAAAGAACGTACACGATCTGCTGGCCAAGTTGGCCTGGGATTTCACCCCAGAACAATTGGATCATCTCTTTGAGGCTTTTCAGGTAAGCCAAAGATTGCTTCGTTTTATTACAAAATAAAGTAAATTCTCTGTCCATTCCAGGCCAGCATGACGACCGCTAATAAGCGTCAGCGGGAGCGACTGCTAGAGCTAATTCGACGCCTAGCAGAGGACGACAAAAACGGGGTAATGGCCCAGAAAGTGCTGAAATTATTCTGGACTCTGGCCCATAGCCAAGAAGTGCCGCCGGAAGTGCTTGATCAAGCTCTCGGTGCCCATGTCAAGATCTTGGACTATAGTTGTTCGCAGGAACGTGATGCTCAAAAGACCATTTGGTTGGACAAATGTGTGGGCGAACTGAAAGCAGGGGACTCTTGGGTTTTACCCGCTTTGCGTCTCATCCGGGATATATGCTGTCTATACGACACGACACCCAATCATGCCCCGCGTACACAGACGGGCACCAATCGCCAGCAGGTGATTGAGCGGCTGCAGAACGACTATTCGCTAGTAATACTGGTCACCAACAGTCTCACCGCTTACATGGAGAAGGTGCGACAACTGGTCAATGAAACTCCTAGCTTAGAACCGGCGACCATCTTGATTGATGGAAGATTTCCCCATCATGCGCAAATTGCAGAACGACTGGAGTTTCTCAAGTTTCTGCTAAAGGATGGACAGCTCTGGCTGTGTGCGGACCAGGTGAGGCTAATCTGAGTATTTATCTACAATTTTCGGCTATAATTGATGAACTCTCTTATTTAGGCCAAGCAGATCTGGCATTGTCTGGCCGTTAATGCTGTCTTTGCGGCCGATCGTGAGGAATGTTTCCGCTGGTTCGGTAAACTAATGGGGGAGGAGCCCGACTTGGATCCAGGCATCAATAAGGATTTCTTTGAGAATAATATTCTGCAGCTGGATCCGCATTTGCTCACCGAGAGCGGCATCAAGTGCTTCGAGCGTTTCTTTAAGGCTGTCAATTCCAAAGAGGACAAACTAAAGGCCATACATCGAGGCTACATGCTGGATAACGAGGATCTCATAGGCAAGGATTATCTGTGGCGAGTCATTACAATGGGCGGTGAGGATATAGCCAACAAAGCCATCGATCTGCTCAAGGAGGTGTCGACAGCATTGGGGCCGCGTCTGCAGGAAAATATAGCTGGATTCCATGAGATGTTCATTGGGGAATGCTGCTCTAGGCTACGCACTCATTATAGCAACATTCTGATATTGGGCAAGGCCCAGCCGGAGGAGGATGCCAACCAGTCGGACAATGCCAATGACTCCAAGGACAACAAAATGCGGTTTATTGAAGCAGAGAAAATGTGCCGCATTATCAAGGTGCTGCAGGAGTACATCAAGGAGTGCGATCGTTCGTTTAGCGGTGACCGTGTACACCTGCCCCTCAGCCGTGTGACGCGCGGCAAGAACACTAGTCTGTACATACGGTTCCAGAACCCCGGACGACCCATTGATGACTTGGAGATTGTAACGCACAGCAATGAAACAATGGCCGCCTTTAAGCGAAATCTGCTCAAGCGAATCAAGGGCTCGTCGACCACAACGACCAACATCAAGGTGGACCTCTTCTATGCCAACAATGAGCTAATTGAGGTCTCCGATGAGATCAATCCCCTCTACCAGTACACCATACGCGACAAGATGATACTCACCGCCAAGCTTACCCCAGTGGGCACTGGCCTGGCCAGCAGTCCTGACTCGTCCAGTGACTCGAGCACTGGTTCGCCGCCGCGTCCTTGTCCGGACATGCAGCGTGTGGAGTCGGAGAGCACTCTGCCCGGCGTGATTATATCCCAAAACTATCAGTATACCGAGTTCTTTCTTAAGCTTTACCAGCTGGGCAGCGATTTGGAGCATGGACGCTTGCGCGATAGCGCTAAAGTGTTGCTTCATTTGCTGCCCTGCGATCGTCAGACAATCCGTATGCTTCAGCTTATGTGTCGGTTGCCCAAAACTCAGTTGAATGATGATGTAAAAATTCCCAAGGTGGAGGAGGAAGTATTAAATACGGTGACCAGCGGGGATTCACAGTCAATCAGCGAGGCTGATCCAGTAAGTTTGCAAGCAAATTAACCCTATTCCTTTTCTACAACTTTTGTGCTTTGTTTCCTAGGAAAACTGTACGCCAGAACAGATGTTCCTGCATCCCACGCCCGCCGTGGTGCTGTACAATCTAAGTGTTTTGCATGGCTTGCTGATACCCGCCCTGGATCCGTTGGGTGAGGCCGCTCTGCAAGTGCAGTCCGCCTGGATGCACTCGGGCTGTGCACATTTTGTGCTCGAGCTGCTGACCAAGAACAATTTTCTGCCCAGCGCCGATATGCACACCAAGCGCGCCTCCTTTCAATGTGTCTTGCGATTGGCCAAGCTTTTCCTTTACATTGTGGGCAGTGTTCTGTCCCGTGTGGGCGATGAGCCGTTGATCTGTGACTATGACAATGGGACCCGCTCCCAGGTGGACATTCTAAAGCAGAACTTTTCGACCATGCCGAACGGTTCGCAGGGCACGTTAAGAGCCATTTCGGCCAAACTGGCCGTCATTCTGTCTACTGAGATGCTCTCGGCCAGCCAGGAGGGTGAACGCTGTCGCGCCCTGTTCAGTTCCACGCTGCAATGGTCCTGCCCAGACATTTCGACCATTAAGGCGGTGGTACAGCTCGCCTGGGCTTCGTCATGTGGCAATCTTCAAGCTTTGGGCAGCAGCAACAGTGAATTTGAGGACGATGTAATTGTGCCCGATGGCCAGGACTTTAGCATGTGCAAAGAGGCACTGGAGGTGCTGACCATTTCCTTCATACTCAATCCCAGCGCCAATGAGGCTCTCAGCAGTGATGCCAACTGGCCCAAGTTTATCACTTCCATCGTGCTGAAGAATCCGCTTAGGCATGTGCGTCAGGTGGCTTCCGAGCAGCTGTTCCTGGCCTCCACCTACTGTGCTGGGGATCGCCGGCCCTTCATCTATATGGTCAATCTGCTGGTTAGCGCTCTCAAAACTCTGGTGCCGCAATACGAGGCCACCTGTGCCGAATTCTTTTCTCTATTGTGCCGCACTTTATCGTACGGTTGCATCTACAACTGGCCACTGCAAATAGGGGAAGGTCTCCTCGGCGATGAAATCAAATGGCTGCAAAAGATTCGTGAGAATGTCAAGGCCACCGGAGATACGCAAGTGCATGAGGAGCTGCTCGAGGGACATCTCTGCCTGGCCAAGGAGCTGATGTTCTTTCTAGTACCCGACTCGAAGGCTCAGCTCAATGAGCTTATACACGAGCTTATCGACGATTTCCTTTTCACAGCCTCGCGGGAGTATCTGCATTTACGTCGCCACGGCATCCTTCGCCAGGATACGGTGCCGCCTCCAGTGTGTCGCAGCCCGCATACCATAGCTGCTGCCTGCGATCTTTTAATTGCCTTGTGCCAGCTCTGTGTTCCTAATATGAAGCTACTCACCAATACACTCATCGATTTCGTCTGCACGGGTAAGTACCCCACACTCCAACATTCTCCCAATATGCCGTTCTAATTCCTTCTACCCCGCCCTAGATACCGACCCGTTGCGCGAATGGGATTATTTGCCGCCAGTGGGCGCCAGGCCCACCAAAGGTTTCTGTGGATTGAAGAATGCCGGAGCCACCTGTTACATGAATTCGGTTCTACAGCAGCTCTACATGGTGCCGGCAGTGCGTGTAGGCATTCTAAAAGCTCACGGAGCGGCAACCAATGAAAGCGAGGACTTTAGTGGCGACTCGGATCTGACAGGCGGAGGTCTGGGCTCAGGCTTCTTTTCGGGTCCCTCCACCATTGCCTCATTTTCATCAGCCGGGCCAGCCGGTGAGGATGGTTCGGATGTTCGTAAGAACTACCATGTGGTCATCCTTAAGCATGTTCAGGCCATATTCGCTCATTTGGGACATAGTGCGCTGCAGTTTTACGTGCCCCGCGGTCTCTGGACGCACTTCAAGTAAGTCAAGTTTGAAACCAAACTTTCATCCTGAACAAACGAACACTTCACTCTCGCAGGTTGCAAGGTGAGCCAGTAAATCTGCGCGAGCAACAGGATGCCGTAGAGTTTTTCATGTCGCTTTTCGAAAGTCTGGACGAGGGTCTCAAGGCTTTGGGCCACACCCAACTGATGAATGCTACACTGGGCGGATCGTTTAGCGATCAAAAGATCTGCCAAGAGTGCCCTCATCGCTACTCCAAAGAGGAACCATTTAGCGTATTTAGTGTCGATATTAGAAATCATAGCTCATTAACCGAATCTCTGGAGCAGTATGTCAAAGGGGAGTTGCTCGAGGGAGCCGATGCATACCATTGTGATAAATGTGATAAAAAAGTAAGTTGGCATTGTCCGCTCCGTCCGTGTGTCATGTTACTTATCCTTGCCACTCCCTTTCCAGGTAGTTACCATTAAGCGGCTCTGTGTGAAGAAACTGCCGCCCGTGTTAGCCATACAATTGAAACGCTTTGAATACGACTACGAGCGCGTCTGTGCGATTAAGTTTAATGATTATTTTGAATTTCCGCGTATCCTGGATATGGAGCCCTATACAGGTGAGTGGTTTAGTTGTGTGCCTTTAGATCAAAGCCCTACATCTCTTTATCAAACCTCAACAGTGTCTGGCCTAGCTAAGCTGGAGGGCGAAGTGGTGGAAGTGGGTGATAATTGTCAAACAAATGTTGAAACAACAAAATACGAACTGACTGGCATTGTGGTGCACAGCGGGCAGGCCTCCGGTGGTCACTACTTCAGCTACATACTCTCCAAGTGAGTTAAAACAACATAAGCAAATCTTTCTGGATAACTATCCTTGCAAATCCTCACAGAAATCCAGCCAATGGCAAATGCCAGTGGTACAAGTTTGACGATGGTGATGTCACCGAATGTAAAATGCACGAGGATGAGGAAATGAAGGCTCAATGCTTTGGTGGTGATTATATGGGCGAGATCTATGACAACAATCTGAAGCGTATGCAATATCGTCGCCAGAAGCGCTGGTGGAATGCCTACATGCTGTTCTATACACGTTGCGATCAGAATCCAATACAGTTTGATCCCAGTGTGGAGCAATTGTCGCTGACAGAGAGTCGGAACATGGTGTTGCCATTGCCCAAGCCCATAGAGCGCAGTGTCCGGTAAGTAAATAAAATATACTCTCTATTATGAACCATTTTTAAAGATTCAAATCAGTTTCCGGATCCGAAACGAGTTTTAACTAGAAATCTATTATTGATTTTAAAAGCAGGGAGCGTAAATAAGTTTCAAAATAAAACTTACTATTTTTGTTATAGTTTGAGCATAAAGGAATAATCGTTTTATATATAATATGGGATTTCTACATATTAAAATTAAAAAAAAAAATCGGTTTTTTATTTTCAAAAATATATAAAACAAAGATCGTTTGAAAATTTTGGTTTCAAGATAATCGCAACATGCATTCGAAAATAGAATGTTTTCCGGAAACATTCACGCCGAACTCAGCGAATCTGCAATATATTAAGCGATAAATATTAGAATGTAGCAGTGTGTCTCTTTAAAATGGATTTTATTTCACCCAAAATACTTACAGTTATTTCAAAACAACATTTCGACGGACAGTCGCACGACAGTTTTTCCATCATTATGTTATGGTTCTGCATAATGCGAAGAAAACACATAAGCATGAAACTCAGCTCTACATTCAGTATACCCCGTACCACGAAATATTCTAGATAGCGAAAGTACATGTAATCTAAAGTCACTTTTTTCCAAAAAATTAAATTTTAATGTCAAAATAAGAAAAATGAGTAGCACGCGTGAAACCAAATATATCAATTTTATTAGTAAATATAAGATTAGACATTAGCTTATTTGTCGATTCCCTATAAAAATTGATAAAATATATTTTTAACCACTTTTAACTTTGGCCCGGTTGACCTTTTAATGGAAATGCCCATATACAATAATCGGCTGATGCGATGCCAATTTTACAACACTGGATAATGAAATAAATAATGAATTCAAATACTGTGGTTTCAAACCTAGTTTTAGGTTAATCGGATGAAACATGATTTTTTTATGCAGAAGTTTCTGGGGCCAACTCCATATAAAATTTGATTTGAATCTTATTTATAGGGCAGTTGGACTTTAACGCATTCGCTATTGACAGTCTTCGATCTCATCAATATGCGATAGTTCGAATGCGAAGGGCGACACCCACATTAAAGTTGTAGTTCCGAAGTTATTTGGATTGTTATACAATGATCTTCTATAAAATCTTAATAATTGTTAAAACTCGTACAATTCTAATCTAATCTCAAATGACAATTTTGAAAACTACGAGATTTTTTGAACAGTTCGGTCTACATACACTTCCAAAATTTTGCCATGTACTACTGCCGTCCATTATGTCATTATGTCTTTGGTCAGATTAAAAATTAGCAAATTTCGCGATTCTCTTAAGGGTACCTACTGTACCTTACCTTGGAAGAAAAAATCGTTTTTTTTTCATTTTTTTATTTGCTTATGCGTTCTATTCAATAGGATCTTACTTTCAAGCAGATCCGAAACTCAGTTTTACAGAAATAAACAAAAACAATTATTTTTCTCGACCCTTTTATATGAAAATTGTTTTCATCGACCCTCTTTTTTTTTAGAAATTCTTAGTTTTTTTTACTTTTTTGGTCAAAAACTTTATAAATATTTATATTTATATTATTATATATTATATTATTATTTATTTATAAAAGGTTCAATATTTCGGAATACAAAATTTAAAAAAAAAAGAAAAAATTTTACTTGATTTTAAAATTCACACTTTAACCCAAATTTCTGGAGAACTGCTTAACCGGTTTTGATAATTTTTTTTTTTTTTGGTGAAAGCTAACAAAAAATTATTAAAAATGAGAAAGCGGAATAACATACTCTGTACCCGGAGTAGAAGCTGAATGCAATGCTGGTGCTGCGCTCATCTCTAAGTCTCTCTCCTTTTTTTTTCTCTCTCTCTCACTCTCTATCTCTCTGAGATTGTGTGGTGTTAGTTGTGCATGGGTGGGAGGGGTGGGGGGGACCCAATAAACTATATATATTCTTGATCAGGGCGACGAGCTGAGTCGATTGAGCTTTGTCCGTCCGTCTGTCTGTCTGTCTGTCTGTCTGTCTGTCTGTCTGTCTGTCTGTCTGTCCGCTGTCTGTCTGTCCGTCTGTCTGTTTCTACGCAAACTAGTCTCTCAGTTTTAAAGCTATCGGGCTGAAACTTTGCACAGAGTCTTCTTTTTACTGCACACTGATAATATGTCGGAACCGACCGGATCGGATGACTATATCTTATGGCTGCCTTAGAAACTATCGGTCGAAAAGTGGGTTTTATTTAGAAAAATTGTTTGTTTTACATTTGCAAGGGTATAAAAACTTCGGCAAAGACGAAGTTAGCTTGGCCTTCTCGTTTGCTCATAACTTGAGAATCGCTGATCCGATCTTTATCATTTCTTCGGCAAATCGATACATTTTGCTAATTACTAACTATCTCTAGAAGGTACAAATCGTCTATCTTCAAAACTGTAAGAGACATAACGTTTTTTCCAAATTGCGGGGGCGGGAGGGGGCGTGGCAAAAATTGAAAATAAACTTGATCTGCCTGCAGCAATAAGAAACATTTGTCCCATACATGTCAAACCTCTATCTCTTACCATCTCCGAGATCTGTTTGTTCATACGGACGGACAGACGGACATGGCTATATCGACTCGGCTGTTGATGCTGATCAAGAATATATATACTTTATATAGTCGGAAATGATTCCTTCTCCCTGTTACATACTTTTGCACAAACTTAATATACTCTATGTACCTTCGGTACAGAGTATAATAACACAAGTTTACAAAGAAAGGCCAACTTTTGCAACAGAGAAGTTAGTTTTTGGCCAATGAACTCAGACAAATTGTCGGTTTTCTCCTAGCACGTCAGACTTGCGAAATATTTGCAAAAACGTGTGTTTAGCAAGGTATTATTACATTTATTTGTCGTGTGGCCACGTTAAGGGCCGATTTCTGTTCTCCCAGATAGCTGCTATGTGTCAGATAGACATCGACTTTACGCTGTTATTTATTAGTTTATGTGACAAATAGCTCCATGTAGAAGATGTGAAATCGGCCCTAAGTGTCCTATTCCAACTATATTTGTTTTAATGTGAGCTGCATTGAATGACGTTACAGAAAAACTAAGCACGAAGCTTTGATTTTGCTGATAAGGTAAAATTTTTTTTATTTCAATATTAAAAACGTGGTTATTTTTTTTGAAAAAATCGATTTTTTTCTAAGTTTAAAAAATTCTGAAAAATTGTTGCTACTATTAAAAATCTTAAAAAAAAATGACACCAGAAGGTATAAATTACCCTTAAGTCAATTGAGAAGTTGGGAAATTTCGCGATTTGTTGAGCCTTAATTGGCAAATTTTGACAAAAATGTTTTTTCAATCTCGCTTCTAAGTTACCAACGCTTTCGTTTTATATTCGTTCAAATATTCAAATGAAAATGGGAAATAATAATAATAAATACTTTAAAATAATTTTGAGAATTTCGCGGTTTTTTGTACCGATATTACACAAGCTATGTTTAAGTCCAGGTTATAAACTACCTGTTGGTCAAGTTTTCTCCGAAACCTTTCAGCTATTTTTGCGTGAATAAATTCTCTTAAAATAATTTGACGAATTTCGCGGGTTTTTTTGACCATTGAAATAAAAGTTATATAGTCAAGTCCAGGTAATCAACTATGTGAGTGCCAAATTTTTTCAGAATCCGCCAAGCCATTTGTGCGTGATGGAGTAACAAACGGGCAACCAACAAACTTTCACATTTATGATTAGTAAGATTTCCTCATTATTGTCTTTTCATTTTAACTTGCAGCCACCAAAACATACGTTTCCTGCATTCGCGTAGCATTTTCTCTGTGGAGTTCTTTAATTTCATCAAGAAGCTGGTCAGTTGCAGCATTCCCTCGGCGCGCAGCGATAAGATTGTGAGTATACAACACTTCTATTTCTTAAGGTTAGCTCCTAATCCAACTGTTTTAATGCTTGCAGACACCCGCTGCCGAGGAGCTCTCCTTGCTGGGTGTACAATTGGCTTCGCAATTTCTGTTCCACACCGGCTTTCGTACAAAGAAGTCGTTGCGTGGTCCCGTCATCGAGTGGTGAGTGAATATTGTCTCTTGGACTGACCTGACTCGAATAGTTATCCTGTATTATTTCACTCTCAGGTACGATACGCTCTCACATCACATACGTTCCTCGGCCCTGGTGCGCAAGTGGTTTGCCAATCATGCGCTACTATCGCCACCATCGCGTCTCGGCGAATATATACTGATGGCTCCATCGCCCGAGGTGCGCACCGTGTTTGTCAAGCTGGTTGTGTTCTTCTGTCACTTTGCCATTAACGATGAGCCGCTCGCTGGCTACGAGGGCAGCAATCTCTGCGAACAGGTGCTCATTAGTGTACTGCGTCTGTTGAAATTGGAGGCGGCGGACTATGGCAAACATTTGCCTCATTACTTTAGCCTGTTTAGCATGTATGTGGGTCTGGGGACGCGTGAGAAGCAACAGTTGCTAAAGGTAAGCTTCGTTTTCCCCGCCCTCTTCCTAATACTAATCAATCCATTTTATTGCAGCTGAACGTGCCGGTGCAATTTATACAAGTGGCACTAGATGATGGGCCCGGTCCGTCCATCAAGTATCAGTATCCCGAGTTCAGTAAACTGCATCAGGTAGTTTCTCATCTGGTGCGTTGCAGCGATGTCAGCGACAAGTGTCAGAGCTCTAATCAGAATGCTCGACCTCTGCCCAATCCGTTTAAGGATCCCACAGTCACCCCCGAGGAGCTTAAGCCGTTGTCTAGCGAATGCATGGATCTTCTGTTTAATCGCAATGGGTAAGTGGGAGATACGTATGAAAATGGAACTCCGATTAATCATAATGATCTCGTTCATTAGGTACATAAAGAAGGTCATCGAGGACACGAATGTGGGCGACGAGGGCCTGAAGCTATTGCAATACTGCAGCTGGGAGAACCCACACTTCTCCCGGGCGGTGCTCACTGAATTGCTGTGGCAGTGCGGCTTTGCCTATTGTCATGACATGCGCCATCATACGGATCTTTTGTTGAATATTTTGCTGATTGACGACTCGTGGCAGCACCACCGCATTCACAACGCACTCAACGGCGTGGCCGAGGAGCGCGAGGGCCTGCTGGACACGATACAAAGAGCCAAGACTCATTACCAGAAGAGGGCGTATCAGATTATCAAATGCCTGACGCAGCTCTTCCATAAGTCACCGATAGCCCTGCAGATGCTAAACACAAGTCCGAGCATTAGCCGGCACTGGAGCATTGCCGTGGAATGGCTGCAGGATGAGCTGGAGAGGCAGCGTGGTATAGGCTGTCAATACAACTCCTATTCGTGGTCACCGCCGGCGCAGAGCAATGACAACACCAATGGCTATATGCTGGAAAGATCGCAATCCGCTAAGAACACCTGGACCATGGCCTTCGAGCTCTGCCCGGAGGAGGTGAGCGAGAAAACGGTGCCTACCCCTTGAAATGCTTTATCAGGAATCGACTCTAACTAATTACTGTTACTTTTTGCAGCAGGATCAGGAGGAGAACAATGAATCCGATTTGGAGTCAAATTTGGATGATAACAAACTACAGGAACAGCAGGCTCAATCGGTTGCTGTTCTGCAGGACAGCACAGTTAGTGGCAATGATCAGGTGCAGCCGGATAACAAGTTAACTACCTCCACTGGGGCCTGGCCATCACCTCGTCTAGACAGTAATGCCATTCCGCGACTGTCGCGGCAATTGTTTGGAGCGTATACCTCAACAGGTGGCGGCGGCACAGGGAGTGTGGCACCCACAGCAGATGGAAGCGGAGCGAACAGCGAAACGGAGAGCAGCGCGCAGGAGACAACAGCCGACTTATCGAACATTAACGGCCTCACAAATAGTCTAGATCACATTGAAATCTCAGCCAAAAAGGTAACTAAGGGGGACTAAAGTAGGCGGCTGCTTCTGGGATTGTTGATATATCAATAATCCAAGCATGCCATAGCCCATTTTTAAGGATTGGTCTCCTGCCAAGCAGTCCCAGCCAAACAACTACATACAATGAACACAATAAACACTCTCCAATTCCCCCCTCTCTCTTTCTCTTCCCTCGACACTCGGTAAACTTCTTCTAATTCTTCTATATAAATATTTTTACGATCCGAAAACCAACACACAAATTACTTGGCGCTTTCTTTGCGATGTTTCGCTGTTTGTTTTGTTGTTACAACCCCCAAACCCCCGGCAAACAATTCCAATAATTTGTGTCCAGGGTCTGCGAACTCGTACCAAGGGAGGTAAACTGCCACCGACGCTGTTCCAGCCACATCAGTTGTCCGCAGAGTTGTCACAACAACCACAACAGAAACAGCAACAACAACAACAACTACAGTCACATCATCAACAACAACAACAACAACAACGTGGTGATATTAGCAACAGTTCCTCAAGCCGCTTAATTTGATTTGCCGCCAAGTTAGTTAGAGCCCTTGTTTCATTTTGTTGCCCCCACGCCCCTGCCACCACAAACACACTAATTTGTTTTTGTTTGTGTTTCTTTATGTTTATGTTAACGTTGTTTTTCATTCACTCTACTGCTGTGACCAGTAAAGTCTTGTGGCTTTTTTCTTTTTGTTGTCAAATGCAAGCTTTTGATAAACACCTAATCCTTACCATACACAACCATCACACACAGATACCACACACACACACACACTCAAATGGGTCCATTAGCATAAATTTGAAATAAATTGTAACTAATCCCTAAACATAATCATGGGATGATTTAAGAGTTAACAAAAACTTGGCAGATTGAAGTTCCAACATAAATAAGCCCAGCTGCATTATGTTTAGATTGAAGTTTAACATATCCCTTAGATGGAGAGTTAACCATAATAAAAAATAGCCATGTTTATTTCTTTACGGTGTCTAAGCTATATCCTCCCCCAATTTTGAGCTACAGCTAATGTTCTAAACCGACCGGTGTGACATTTGCAGTGTTGATTAGAAAAATTGATTTCAGAGTCCGCCATGTTCCTATCTCCTGTGTATAAAGGAGCTCTCTGCGGCAGCGACGTCGACACTTCGACGACGTATAGGAGCTTTTACTGCTCTCTATTGCAACAATAAACAAGTGATAAGTTAGGCTAAACACAAACACGTAGCTCCAAAATAGGCATTTGTGTTTTGACGACCCCTAGTTTAAATGTAATTTATCTTGATAGAAAGGTAATTAATGTATTCACACTACGTCGGACCCCAAAAGAGCAAAATGCAATGGCGAGTTAGAGTATGCTTGAATTCTCCGCAGAATGCTTTTGAAGAGATTTTAATGATGCACAACAGCAAATTTGACCTATTAACAAAATATTGCGACAATAATTGTCTCTTAAAATTGAAAGTGTCATTCCAGCCTAACTAGAATATTGAAAATATATGTTGTCCAGGGCACTAAGTGTTTAATCAGGACGAAGACAGTAGGGGTGAATTACTTAGGGTATACCTGTAAATCAGTAGTGCCCACATTTCATTTTCCCTATCCCGTGTGATAGGAAGTCATAATTCTGCCAGCGTCGCAGCCGGCACACGCATAGAGAAAGAGAATACGTGTGCTCTATAAATAGCAATTGTTTGTACCCCCTAGTACGGCCGACCGACGCTATATCAACGTTCCGTCGACGATATTGTGACTGTCGTCGACGCACGCTTATTTCCCTCACAATGAGCTCGACTGACGTATTTTGCAAGGGGATGTCCGCTCAATACGTTAACGACTCTCCAGGCACGCTAGGTCGACGCAATGCCATGCAGAGAAGCTACGTAAACGACGCTCGTTCGCCCTATAACATAGATGGTGCGACTTTTTCTCGTTCGACCCAATGCCATGTATTGAGCGACATAAGGCACGCTCTTTTGACCCAATGTAAGCGAGGCTCCTTCAACCCAAGAGAGATGCTTCTCTCTTGACGGCAATGTATAATATAAATATTTCACATTACGTACTCTTCCTCATAAATTTTATAATTCCTCTCCATTTGGCCGCCACTGGATTCCACTTGACATGTCGTCACGAATCATCATCGTTGACAGAGAGTTCAAGGATTGAGGTTTTCGTCAAATCCTTTCCTACCCTCTGACCCCAGCCGTACTAGAAGGAAGGTTTACTTCGTGTTGCTCTGCTACACACACAATCTCAAAGCTTGATAGTGTGTGTTTAAGCACCACTGCTGTAAATAGACGAGGATTATCTTATGTTTCTAGAATAAACAAAATGTACATTTAAAATGTGAGCTTGCGTTACAGGAAAACCGACAATCGGGATAAAAGCCTGCCCTACAATTTAGATTTTTTTTGGTTTAGTAAAAAAAGTAAAAAAATATGGGAGCAATTTACAGGGGAAGGAAGAGACGGGGGAAGTTGAGCTAATCTATGTGGTCAAAAGTTTACTGACTTACACATATTAGATACTAACTCTTTCGGATCTATGGACAATCGTTTTCAATGGTAGAAAATCAGATTGCCCACCGAATCGTGAATAATTCCTCATTTTTTTGAGATGTTCTATATTGTTTATCGACAGATGGTGGACAGAGTAGTTGGCCAGCAGCCTTCTATGAGATCAATGGATTTGGGCTATTGCTGTTGCTATCTAAGAACTTTTCTAGTATTATTTAGTCCTAACATTTATATACATTTTCGGTACGCGCAATGCGATATATGTCCGATTGAACCGGACCTCGGAATATGCAGCCTTCGCATTTATTTGCATTTAATTTCAGACGCCACTTAGCAAAGTATTCGCATAGGACGTCTAAATAGTTATTTAAATCCGTCTCTGCACTGGCTATCCGTGCTCCGGACGCCAGGAAAACGATATAATTTGCGTAAATCAACGGTTGGATTTGCGCAAAATCCAAAAGGTCGGCTTAATACCTGAGGGACTCCTGCTGAGATTTCTCGCCTGAGACATCGTTCTGAGCCATTGGGGCTGCAGACGTAGAAGGACTGCTGTGACAGATAATTTTAAATGATACGTGTAGTATTGGGATTGAACATAAGGAGATTATTCATCTTATAGATGAGGCCGTTTGTCCACACAGTTTCGAAGGCCTTTTCAAAATCTATTGCACAGGCGATGGTAGCGCGCTGCCGGCCCAAGTTGCCAAAGATAAAGTTATTTGCCACAGCCAAAGAATGGCTGATGGACGTACGTAAGGATTTCGCGTGTATCTAGGTGTTTCCTAATTTGCTCCATTATCATTTTCTCAAAGAGCTGGCTGATAGCCGGGAGAATTGATATGGGCCTATAGTCTTGCAAGCTGTTTGAGCTAGCACTTGGCTTGGGTATGGGCATATCCCGACTACATTTCCAGCTTGTGGGAAAGTAGCCAGAGTTATAGCAGTGATTAAATATATTTGCTAGGTGCTTGAGGACTGGCAAATTGCATCTCTTAAGAAGGAAACTGCTAGATCCATCAGGCCCTAGCGTTTTCTTGCTATTCTTAAATCTGACCCACTCTAGGAGTTGCTCGACATTTGTGAAGCCAAGGTCCTCAGCCCCGCTCCATTCGCCATAAGCATTTTGATTAGAGTCCGGGAAAAAGTACAAAAGGCCTTTGATTTTTTCAGAATCACAGAGACGCTTTTACTACAGATTACTGTTATCCAAGTAGGCTTTTTATAACTCGGCCACATGTAATTTTACTCGCATTCCGTAGATGTTGTACTGCTATAGATGGGAATTGAGTTTTCCTCCCATAAATTTTAATCTTGATTTTCGGATTTAACTTGCTGTAACATTGCTTGTAAAATGTAAAATTGTCTATATAGCTCCAAAGGGGCCAAGCCAAGCTTCTCTCAACATTGCTTGTGGTCCTGTCAAAAATGCCACAAAATTACCATATCCGACAAACATAATTACTTGTAGCAAATGGTTTAGTTTAACAAAATTGCTATAAATCAAGTAAAATTAAAATTCTAGAATTAGTTAAACATGCTCGAGATACTCAAAAAAAGATACAATTTGTAGAACTGAGTAATCGGTAAAATAAAATAAAATTGTAAATAATTTACCCCTTTCTTTACGTGGACCTATTTGACATTTCTCCAACACTATAATTACTCTGCTTACCTGGCACGCAGACGCTGACGCGTAGCACCCAAATAGCATGTAGATTCTCATTTCACCTATCAACAGACTTAACTTATAATTTTCTTCCGTCCCAGGTATGTCGCAGAAATACGAACAGAATGCGAAGAAAGGCACTTGAAAATAACGATGAAACCACTGAGGAACTAACAGATGTGACAACAGAATCATCACCCACAGAAGCAACAACAACAGCAGCAGCAACAGAGGCCACAACAACAGCAGCAACAACAACAATAACCACGCCCACAATAGCAATAACAGCGCCCACAAGTATACCAACAGCAGCAACAACCACAACGGCAACAACAGCGGAGGTGGATGAAATCACTTCAAGAATGGACAAAAAACTTAATTTAAATCCTAATTAGAGAACAAAACCAAACCAATTAAAGTTTTTTTTGCAATAAAAAAGGAAAATAGAAACCCCCATGAGACGCACGACATGCTGCCGGAAAATTATGATGTTTGCGGAATGTTAATAATTTTTTTTTACTTTGTTAGTTTAGTTGGGGCTCCCGCCGTAACAAATAAAACGAGACTTAAAAGTGCAGTATAAAAAATTAAATAAAGCGGAAAAGCAAACAAAAATAAAACTTAATCGATGAAAACTCAAGTCATGAGGAGGGTACGTACCAACAGAACGTGTTTAAATAGTTATTGTACTTGATAAATTACCCACTCACACATAAACATCCACACTCACACACACAAACACACACACACACACTCACTCACTCATAAATACTAAGATGTGTTAAGTTGCACACGTTTACGGTACCATATAATTGTATTTATATAGTATATAAATGATGTATTATGTATTGAATCCGAGCAACCTTAACTCAACTCACTTAACATACTAACCGATTGAAACCAATCAAAATTATACACTAGGAAGAAGCAACAACAAATTCGGCTAACTGCAAACAAAAATCCAACCATTATGACATAGGGCCACAAACCAAATTGCATCGTCACTCGTACTCAGTACTCGCCTGAATAGTGTTTCCATCATCAATCAAATAGCAAAAGCCAAGTCAACTTTGGATGCTAATTCAATTAAACAAACAACAGAAACAGTATAGAAACACAAACGCAGAATGGACTAAAAGTAAATACGAGCATAAAGAAAAACTTGATTATGTTTATACTAAGTATATATATAAATATATCTATTTTTAATTAATTAGTGTTTTGTATTAAGTGAAATTTGTTAAACATTTATTAAATTATTATGTTTTAAGTTGCAAAATAAAAAGCGAAATGTAAGCAAAACAACGCGCAAATTCATTGCATTTTATTTTTGTGTTTTGAATATCCGAAACGACAACCAAAACAATAAAAGTCACAAATCTCGCTAAATTATGTGTCCCATAAAGTATTTTGCGTTATTTTCAATTATGTATTTTAAAAGAACAGAAAACACTGAATAAAAAGAACTCTTATACAAACCCATTTAACGTAAACCAAAAACAAGAAGAAAAAAGCGAAAAAAGAATAAAATCATTTTTTAAAAATTATAAATGTACCGAATATTGAATATTTTTAAGTACACTCGGGACGAAAGAGAAATTTTTTTTTTAAATTTGGCTAAAGATGTAAGCACAGAATTTGATTTTGAACTAATGCTAAGTCTTCAAAGCGACGACGCTCGATCTTATTTTGCTTTCCATTGTGTGCAGATCCTATCGCTTGTGCAGCGGACAGCGCTAATTGTGAATTGAAATTATTCGAAGTTAAATCGACTTTCGATTTTACTTTCTTGCCCATATTGTATCCCTACCAAATCATTAGCGATTTTCGCCTTTTGTTCTGAAACCAACGGCTTTTACTCCATGCCAAAGTTGCCATAATCATTTGGGAATTCCTAAACGACTTGACGGCAAAAACCAGCACACATGAGAACAGCACTGGCTGCCAACACCGTTTGTATGTGTGTGTGTCTCAAACTTGGCCTTGCTTTGTTAGTGAGATAAATTTCCTCCCCGCTTTTAACAAAGTGAGCTGTAATTTAAGTACACGAATCCATTTTTGGGTTCGACTTGTCGTTTTTTAATATGATAAGGTCTTTAAGGTCCATTTTTGTGAAACATTATTTGCAGACAAGCCGTGGACCTTTTTACTAGGGTTGTTGAATATTTCAAAAAATTCTACATGGATATTATGGGCGAGAAAAAGTATTACTTCGATATAAATATTTTGGTGTCAAAAACATCGATAGTATCGATATTTTTCAATAAAAACCCGGATACACTCTGACTGCGCATGAAAAATAAAGATTTAATGCACGTTTGTTGAGCTAACAAAATATATTTATTTTTTATTTCATTATTAAAGCTGGGTATCGAGACACTCGAAATTTTTGCGGAGCCCATCTAATTACATAGCTCAGGAAATCCGCTCGCGAAAATTGTCAGAGCGGATTTCCTGAGCGAGTATCGAGACACGCGAAATTCGCTTCGATAATTAACATGGACCTGCCAACTCGTTTTCTTGAAAACAGCTGATAAATTGTCGAAGGGGGTCGTGAAATTATGAAACTTGTTTGATAATTGTCAGAGGTACCTACGAAAATTGAGCACGCAATGAAAAAAGTTAAAGCAAAGAAGACTAAAAAAACAAAGCTACCATTATTTGGAGAGCTCCGAGGTGGACAAACGTGTGGAGCTGATCAAAGTGTCGCCACAATTTTTATGGAATCTGGCCAATAAAAAGCGTTTTGATACGGGCAGCTCCGGCCGCTGCATCACTTGTGGCTGAGAATCTTTTTCGGTATGCTCTCCCGTTGATGTGGTTGGTATGCCATTCGCCCAATGTGTGCACACCAAACGAGTCCAAACCTCCGTAGCCTCCACAGCCCACGGCCAAGCAGCACTGAACCTTAGCAGTCTCCATAGCCCATTGTAGCAGTGTTTTCTCCGGCTTACTGTGATAGTTTCCGTTGCTCCAGCCGCTCCTGTGGCTACCTTAAGAAATTCAACTAATATGCATGGATCTGGCTGTGGCTTAATGTGCTAGTTCTGATCGTTCGATGCGTTTTGGGTTGTCGCTATAGCAGTATGTCTTAGGGGATAAGTTCTGCTCAAGCAGGCCAATACAATAACAAGGGACACTGCTTATACCTTCAGCCACACAAAAGATGCATCCATGAAATTGACCATGGCATTGTCTATGACCTTTGAATTTCTCCCAGTGACTTCCTTTATCAATAATCTTAACTCTTTAATTTTATTTGAATTAGCCCGCCAATTTCTTAAATAAGCAACAGCTGAATTTTTTGCTGTTTCCTGGTCACACTACATTGTCTGAGCGGCTCGTGAAATTATCAAACAATTTCCGCTGCGCAAAAATTTCGAGTGTCTCGATACCCAGCTTAACATAAGAAGCTCTGCACTTATTTATGCGTATTCGTGTCAATCTAAACTCATATTAAAATTAAACAAATGTTTAAATTTCTTTAAGGCGATCGACAATCACCTCCTATTTACCCGTCTTAAGTTACCAACAATTGAATCTTTTAATGATAGTTTTTGGCTATATTTGTTACATAGAACTTAATCTATTTACAAATAGTTAACAAGAAGGACTAATATATACAGGACAAGACAGTACGGCAAACGCCTGAGATAATAATTAGCACGCAGCACAGGTCCTGGGGGTGAGCTATCTTCTTGGGAACCAGCAGCGTGCCTTATAGGTGGGGTTAGTCCCAAGGGGACACTTAAGCCAGGTTGATGAGGCGACCCGAAGGACGCCTTCCGTGGACCCAGAGGTCAGAGGGGTGTCGTCGATTAAGTTGTCTTCTGAGCCTGTTAGTAGCCAGTTCAGAGGCAAGACTGTTGGTATGGGCCACTAGTCGGTCATGATACCTGCTGGTATGCAAGTTAATTTGGGCGCATAAAGGCAACACATTTAGATCGCGGTATAGGGTCGTATGTCTGACATACCATGGAGCGTCCGCGATGCGCTGAAGTACTCGGCTTATTGAAGATTCGAGTTTCTTCAGTGTAGTGGAGCATGCTGTACCACACAGAGGGATCCCCCAGGTCCAGGAAGGCATGATAATAGCCTTGTAGACAAGAATTTTGCACCGCAACGAAAGTCCGCTACGAGGTTTTAGAAGCTAATCAAGCTCCTTGGCCTTAGGTGCAACTCAGCTACTGCTCGTACAACATGGGCTTTCCAGATCAGTCGGCGGTCCAGAGTCACACCAAGATATTTGACTGATGATTCCGAATACGGTACTCTCGACCCTTGTAGACGCACCCGAGCAACTTTTCTCGTCTCTTGGCGAAGGTGCAGTGTTGACTTTTTGAACGATTAATGGCAATGTTCGAGCGGTTTGCTCAACGACCAAAGCCCTCCAGGAACTGTTGGACCTTAGCAGATGCCCTTATGCGGCTGTTGCTAGAGGCAAGGAAAGCGGTATCGTCAGCATACGTGGCTATGAAGGTGCGATGGGCTAATGGATATGGCAAATCCGAGGTGAAAAGGGAGTAAAGTACAGTCCGAGAACACCCCCGCAAGAATGGGACGGATGCTGGACCGCTCGCCTCTCAGCTCAACCGTAAAACGGCGCCCTACGAAACGAGCGGATCAATAGATATTGTTCTGGCGGGAAGAGGGACTTAAGCTTAAAAAGCAGGCCCTCATGCCAAACTCGATCGAACGCCTGCTTTATATCCAGATTTTTTGATCTCGATCCACATTATAAAAATAGGTAAAAATAGGCCATCTGAGGTTTTATGAAAAATTTAAAAATTTCCCAATATTTTAGAACGTTCACTTGCATTAGCAAACGTCTGCGTTTTTTACTCAAATAAAATTTTGGCAAATTTTTCGGTGTTGGACCATTATAAAATATAAAATTGCCAAGCCAAGCTTCTCTCAATCTCTTGGCGTGTGTGCCTTAAATTTTTCGCACAAGAAAAAGGGACCTACAGTTTAACGCCGGATCCGAACGGCAAAGTTTAAGAACTTGCTTTTTCATGGCTAGTTACTTCACAGCTGGCGCCAATAGCTGGTGGTGAAGGCGATCTTATGTGTAAAAGCTATTTTTCTAAGAAAAGAAAACAACTTTTATTATTAGATGTTCAGAGGCGGAATCAAAACCACGACCTACCGCCCAGCAATCCAGCACACTCACCACTGGGCCACACCCGACCACTATAAACTTGTATGAAAAATGTTCAACTTCGAGATTTTTTGATCGTTCGGTCTTCAACTTCTATTTAATCATTTCGTGGTCATTTATCTATTTTTTATGGTAATTTTTAAAACATTTTACACATTTTGCATATTTTGCTTTTTTTTTCATATTTTGCATATGCAAAGGGGCCATCTTCCGAGTGGCTTACGACGGCATCTCCTCTTCAAAAAAAGGGAAGAATTAGCAAATCGAAAATGTAAGAGATGCTCATTGTCTTTTTTGAAATCAAATTCATCGTCCACACTGAATTTGTTCCTCCTGGACAAACCGTCTACGTAAGTTTTACGAGGAAAAGCTCAAGAGACTCAAAGGAAGGATCAATCGTGTACGGAAACTGAAATTTGCACCACGACAATGCCCAGACTTACACCGCCTTTCTTGTGAACAGCTACCTGTCCAAGGCCGGCATCGCAACGCTACCGCAGCCGCCCTACAACCCAGATGTGCCATATTTTTTTTAAAACTGACTCAGCCCTATTACTTTCTGGACAAACCCTGTATAATCTGCGTATGTGAATGCACGATGAAGCATTATTACATTAGGCATGTCATTAATACCGGAGAATAAGAGCAACCCTTGATAATCACTTTCAAAGTCTAAACTGGAGATAAGGTAATGCCTTTGCTGTTCTTTTCCATTCTGCATTTTGAATGGAAGAATGGACGCCGATTTGGTTTGGTTCAGAACCGTTTTGTAACTCTGGTAAAAATAATATCTGTTTGTAGATTTTTAATAGTAAGAAATCTCTGACCGTGATAGGGTCAAGTGTCACTTCATTAGGTATCATGACAGATTGGGGGAACACTTTAATAGAATTGCTTCTGATCTGGAGATAGACAGGCTCAGAAGACGTCTTAACCAGCTACATTCCTCCGACTTTGGGTCCTTGGAACCCGTTCTTTGCGCCTCCTCACCAATTTAGAATATACGCACATTGGCACCGTCCCTCACCATTAGATCCCCAATAGATATACTTGCCAATAGATTAAGTTCTGTGAGTCAAATATTTTCCTTTTCATTTTCCATCTATTTATAATTAAGGAAATAATAAAAGATTCTTTCCAGGGAGTTGTGTTCCTTGCACATGATTTTTCATTTCTGTCTTTTCTTCAGTTTATCCGAGTTGGAGCATTCCTTTTCACCATTAATAGTTTATTTGATTTCAATGCAGCCAAACATTTTGAATGTTTTGGCCCATCACATGGACAAGTTACAGCTTAATACTAATAAATGCACATGGTTAAACCTTAACAAAAACATTGATAGAAATCCTGTACATAAATGCAACAAATTTTCCTGGTACTTAAGAAAATGAAAACAGAAACGTTACTAATTGCCCTCTTTGACGTCTTCGTCGACAAATGTAATCACGGCTGCACCCTTGGCCACATTATCGCCCTCAGCACCGCCAATAGATTTTATGATGGCATCCTTGGGTGCCTTCAAAATGTGCTCCATTTTCATAGCTGACAAAGAAAAATGTGATTAAATCTACTGATTCATTTCAATACAAATTTCAGCTCACCTATGAGCACGGCCAGACTGTCACCCTTCTTGACCGCATCGCCAGGTTTTACTAGAACCTTTTCCAATACTCCAGGCATGGGAGCCACCACTCGAGATCCACCACCACCAAGCTGATCAACTTGAGCACTCAAAAACTTGGGCTGCACTAGCTCCAAGTCCAGTTTGCCACTCTACATTTGAAAGAAAGTTTGATGAGCCATAAAAGTCTCATAAATTGTAGGTCTTACCTCCAGGAACAGGCTTATTTGAGGTCCATCGATATTGACATTGTAGGTAGAAATGTTTCCATCAATGTTGGCTCGTATTTTCAAACGCCTTCCATCCTGAACCCGCTCGGCCTTAATGACCTGCCATGAGCCATTGTCGACTCGTATGTGGACATCATCGCCATCGTACTTGACAGCCACAGCATGAACTAAAAAAACTTGGGCTGACTATCGGCTGGCATACCATAAGTAATATGACATACCTTTGTCCTGGGCTTTCAGATTGTAGTTTCGAATTAAAGCATAATTAAGACGCGCATTGGTAGTGGCAGCAAAGGGATCCTGCCAGTTGCTGGCATTTCGGCTGACCGCTTGCAGTTCATTGAAGACCAGAGCCAAAGCAGCCTGGCTCAGCTGCTGATCGGTTGTGGCAATGGGCGGAAAGAGAGTGTCAAAGTGCTCCTCAATGAAGCCAGTGTGGACATTGGCCTGCTGAAACTGTGGATGTGAGGCCAGATCGATGAGGAAGTTGATGTTGGTATCCAACCCGGAGATCTGTAACCAAATGGACGCATTTCAATCAAATTATAAAATACTCACAACAATCGCTACTCACATGGTACTCGCGGAGACGGGCAATCAGAGAGTTGAGGGCCTGCGAACGATTCTCACCCCAAACGACTAGTTTGGCTATCATGGGATCGTAGTGGACTGATACCTCATCGCCTTCGCGAACACCTGTTTCCACGCGCACCTCGGCACTGGGCTCTGGTGTAGCCAAGTAGCGTAGAGGTCCTGCACCTGGCAGAAAACCACCTCGTGGATTTTCTGCATAGATGCGAGCCTCAAAGGCATGACCACGGCGAGTGATCTGGGATTGTGTCAGGGGCAAAGGCTCGCCGGCGGCAATGCGTATCTGCCACTCGACCAAATCAGTACCTGTAATCATCTCAGATATGGGATGTTCGACTTGCAGGCGTGTGTTCATCTCCATAAAGTGGAACGACAGATCCTCCTTGTCCAGTATAAACTCAACTGTACCCGCTCCCACATAGCCCACAGCCTTGGCAGCACGCACAGCCGCCTCGCCCAACTCACGGCGCAGTTCCTCCGACAGGCCAGGCGCTGGCGCCTCCTCTATGATCTTCTGATGACGTCGCTGCACCGAACAGTCACGCTCCCACAAGTAAACAGCATTGCCATATTGATCGGCAAAGACCTGGACCTCCACGTGCCTGGGCGAACGTACATAACGCTCCAGCAGCACAGAACTGTCTCCAAATGATTTTTGCGATTCTGTACGTGCCGAATTCAAAGCTGAGATGAAATCCTCCGGCTTCTCGGCTATACGCATGCCCTTTCCACCACCTCCGCGCACCGCCTTAATCATCAGTGGAAAACCAATGGTCTGGGCTTCCTTCTGCAAACGTTCATCTGACTGATCTTCGCCATGGTATCCATTAATAATGGGCACACCGGCAGCATCCATAATGGCCTTGCTGGTGCTCTTGATGCCCATGTCTCGTATGGCCGAGCTGGGTGGGCCCATGAAAATGACACCCTCACGCTGGCAGAGCTCTGCAAATTCCACGGATTCGGAAAGAAATCCATATCCCGGATGTATAGCCTGGGCACCCGATCGTTTGGCAATCTCTAGAATGTGCTCCCCACGCAAATATGAAGCACTAGAGGCAGCTTCACCCACCCGGTAAGCCTCATCGGCCAGTTGGGTGTGCAGACTCTTCTCATCAGGATCGGAAAAGACGGCCACCGTTCGAACTCCAAGTTTGCGAGCTGTGCGTATTACACGGCAAGCAATCTCTCCTCGATTGGATATGAGAATTTTATTAATTGGTCGTATATTAGGAGTGGATGCAGTGGTGGCCGCAGTGGCAAAGCACCTGCAAAACAAATTGTTTATGTAATCAAGTTGGGAAAAGAGGAACTGAAACAGAGAACCTAATAATTCTTTTCTAGGTGAATTGATGGGACTGTATGATTTAGTAGCTTACCGGGCGCTCAAGTGCTGCAAGAGTCTAGTGTACATACTGGATTTATTGCAGCTTAAATGCAAGAGAAGGAATCGTTAGACTGGAATCGTTAATCAGTTCCCAGATCGCCCTTATCACAACGCGCAGACGATCAGGGTTGTCAAGAGCTTGCGCATACGCGATTAATCGCGTTCAGTGATCGAAACGAACAGTGTTGGATAATAGTAACTTATGTGTGTGTTAAATTTATTAAGCCTCAAATATATACTTTTCTCCTTCGAAGACTAAAAATGCATCGCCCTTAGATAAAATATATAAAAGTTAATTATATTTATAATAATATTATTCTATAATTATACTTTTATTATTAAAATCTAAATTTTGGTTCACTCCCAATATATTATATATATTGAACGGATTACTTGTTTCTTTGGCTCATTCTACAGTTTGTTCTCTGATTAATGTAAATGATTTCTCTGTATATATTTTCCCATCTGAGAAAAATGTTTATTCGGGAGATCATCATAATCAAGTCTCCGTCATAGATGATCTACTCATTGTCATAACACATACACGGATGTTCTCAATTCGTAAGTGTGATTAATTCATGTTCTCGCTAAATCCCGTGGGTATTGTGGAATTATTTGGCCGAATTTGACAAGCTATTAAAATTTAAAACAGAACAAAAAAAGGTTCAAAGAATTTGTCCATGTGGAATTGGGAACATTCCGGCTAGCTTTTTTCCGCTAAACGGCTAGATCTCCTATCGATATGCTATCGAATTAAAAAGACCCAGTTCATCATAAGCCGGCTCGAAACAACAACAAAGCAAAAAACAAAAAACTACAAAGTCACGAAAACATCAAAATATTAATTCAATTAGTTTTTTTAAATTTTTGGATAAAACAGAACTGTACTTGTAGCAGCGCTCTCTCTAATCTCAATCATGGAGAAGCGTGTTACCGTACTGCTGCCCAATGGCCGACGACAGAATGTGAACGTGACGGCCAACATGACTCTGCTAGAAATTTTGGAGACGGTCTGCTCTAAACATGGATTCGACCACGAGGAGCACTGCTTGAAGTTCCACAACAAGAATGTGACCCTAACGCAACAGTTCCGTTTCAGTGGCCTGCCCAACAATTGTGTTTTGGAGATGGAGGCTACGGAGAAGCGTCGCCCCTTGGGGAATGTAGTTGTATGTATTCAGCTCTCCGATGGAGCACGAGAGCAAGGCGAGTTTGCACATAATGCCACAGTGTGGCAGGTGGTGCAACAGCTGTGTGGTTCTCAAGTGAAAAGCTTCGAGAGTCCGGTGGTTATCTATATGAGAAGCGAGGTGATTGGCCGGGAGAAAATGGAGCAGACTACTTTGAAATCTTTGGGCATACTCGAGGGTCGAGCCATGATGCGATTGATAGATAAGAAGCCGGAGGAGCTGAAGACCCAAGCAAATGTGTACAAGCTGACAGAGGTGCCATCCAAGCCCAAAGTCGACGATGAGCAGCCTTGCACTTCCCGCTCGGCCATGGGCGGAAATGCTGGTGGCTCAGGTGGGTTTGCTTTAACCAGTGACTTGATAAAGTCATTGAAGCGCACTGCAGAAGATGAGAATAATAAGGAGAAACCCCCAGCCCAACCTCACGACGAGAATAAGACGATGCAAAGAGAAGCTGAACCTGAGCGACCGAAATATGATTGGGGCAGTGGATCGGGTTATTCTCTGCATCATCGTAACCAGCAACCAGAACTGGAGAACAATTTGGATGAGAGTCCAGAAGAGGCACCACCACAAGTGAATGTCATTGGACCACGGCAAGCCGTTCTCTTTTCGTTGGATGAGTCCCAAAAACAAAGCGACGAGCTGCCCGACTCCTTTTTTGACCTAACGGTTAATGATTTGAAGATGGTTTTGCGTGATCTAAAACGCACCTACAAGGGCGACGAGGATGCCCCTCTACTTACGGCTAATCTAAGGGAACTGGAGCGTCAAAAGACCATGTTAGCCAAGCTAAATCAATATAAGGACTGTGTGCTGCGCGTTCAGTTCCCAGATCGTTATGTACTTCAAGGCCTGTTCAAGCCCCACGAAAAGCTGGCCAAGGTGGAGGAATTTGTGCGAGAATTTCTAATCAATCCTGCCGAGGAATTTCATTTATTTACCATACCACCCAAAAAGGTTTTGCCACCCAATGAAACGCTGCTGGAGCTGAACTGTGTTCCTAATGCTGTGTTGCATTTCGGCTACCTTAAGGATGGTCTGAATACGGAGAATCAACGTTTTGTACAAGAGAAGTACATGGACCAACTCACATCGGAGCAGGGCGCACACTATGCAGTGCAGAAATATCGTCTTACCCGCGGGGTTAGTGTCGGTGCTAGTTAGTACAGTTAAGTCGGTTGCGATGGCTTTAAGCGAACAGTCTGCGTGATATTAAATGAATCCGCTTTATTTCAATATATAACTCACCCAGTGTTTTGCTTTGGGTTATAAACATAAGAGAGGATCTGCCAAGTATGCAAATTTTAAGATCGCTTCAAATCATTGTTTATGGCAGATATTTTCGTATCTTAGAGTTTGTTGATAGAGTAAAGCTTTAGGGCCAGCCAATCCCCAGCTTGCTATTACTTCTGCCTTAACTAGAGTGTTTACCCATGGCCATGGCACAGTCTTGGGTGTATGTGGAGTACTGAATGTGGGTGATCAGGTACAAACTGAGTTAGCAATATTGAGACAACTTACAAAACAAAATTCATTTGTCATTGGATTGTAGTCAGACAGATTGTACACTTCTTCGTTAGCTTCAATAAGCTTTTGCCTTTTAGGCAATTTTTGGGCACCTTAAGATGAACTGGATTCGATTACTTTACCTCGGACTTATTATATGTAAGCTTACATTTTACTTTGGTTGGTCAAAGATACAAAGGTTATTTGGGTAAGCTAAGCTGGGAATATTTAGGTTATGGAGCAAAACTATAGACCAATACAATTTTTAATTGAATTCACTTACTTGCATCCAAATTTTGTAAATACGCGGGACGGCATTTCTTCTCAAGACTCGCAGAAACTGCGGTATCGGGCGGATGAGTGCGGGATCTACGTCCCCTTTAGTATTTTAAACACAACACAAGGAAGTGACTCTTACTTGACTTTTACCATCTATCAAATCTTCATGATAATCTGAAATCAATAGAAATTTTGGTTATTCACTTTTCGTCTATTTAACCATCTTCATGATAACCTAAGCTCATACGAAGAGTTTGCAAATTTCGCTAATTTTTAGACTAAATTTCGGAAATTTTTACCTTCTATTATAATTAATGTAATTTTTTTCTGAACTGTGACGACAGGAAATTTCTGTCGTTTTGCGTACGGGGCTTTAACTATAAAATTTTATTATTTTCCCATTTCCCCAAGCTTAGGACCCACAGTCCTAAGTGACAGCATTCGTTGAAAAATTTGACAAAAATTGTGGGAACGGAATTGGCATAAATGTTTAAAATAGTGCTGTTTTTTGAGGTCAAATGTGTCAGCTCCAGGGTTCGAAATGACTTACATTTTGACTAAAGCCCCATACGGAGTACGACGAAAAATTCGTTTTTTTTACAGTATTTCACATAAATAGAAACACTTTCTAACAGCACATGAACATCAAAGCAAAGCCAAGGTGTATCTAATTATATGAAATACTGTAAAAAAACGAATTTTTCGTCGTACTCCGTATGGGGCTTTAAGCTAAAATGATTTTTTGACTACGACTACGGAAACAATTCATTTCAACTGGAAATGATATAGTTGTCATGAAATATGATTTTATAAAGTATGCTTGGGGATATGAACAAAAACTAAAATAAAACGAGAAAGGCAAGGCTAACTTCGTCCGTGCCGAAGTTTTTATACACTTGAAATCGCTTGTCTCAACGGTTAGCGACTTCGACCAAACTTCGCAGATCAGCTTAAAAACATTTAATATTGCCCATGACCGTGATTGAGAGCGGTAATATTGAGAAAAAACCAGTTTTTCTCATTAAAATCCATTTTTCGACCGATCATTTGTATGGCAGCTACAAGAAGTAGCCATCCGATCCGGTCGGTTCCGACATATTAGCTGCGTGCAGACAAAAGAAGACTCTGTGCAAAATTTCAGCTCGCTAGCTTCAAAACTGAGGGACTAGTTCGCGTAGAAACAGACAGACGGACAGACGGACGGACAAAGCTTAATCGACTCAGCTCGTCACGCTGATCAAGAATATATATACTTTATGTGGTCGGAGATGATTCCTTCTATGCGTTGCAAACTTCTGGGCAAAATTATAATACACTTTTCAAGTGTATAATGATTGTTAATAGTCGCTTTGTGGACGATGCAGTGTGACTGTACAACGCCAAAATACCACCCCTCATCAAAATACCACGCAATGTGAAACGGTTACACTGCGCTGATTTGCTTGCATTTGAATTTAGTTAATTGTTTTTGCTAATATTTAGATATTTTTGGATGATATATGGAATGTAGAAGTCATGGGCAAAGCAAAATGTTACCGTTGGTTTCAAAATATGCGCAATCAATGATTTTCGTCGAACTTTTGCTGCTGACACTCTGACGGGTAGGTGTCGGAAAAATTACAAGCTATTTTTTCTTCTAGCACCCCATCGGAATTGTATCAGCTGTTTGTGTTTGTCAAGTTAGCGGCACTACGAGCTTTCCGACGCTGAGGCTCGGAAATTTTAGTTTGTCTGAGTTCCACCGAGCGTAAGAGGCCTGTCGGAAATTTACGAAAGCTTTCCGACACCCTTTTTTTATATGGAGTTGACACCCAGCTAAAGCGATTTAGTTTGTCTGAGTACTAAGCTTTAGCTAGGAAAACTATGTTGTTTTTTATAATCATAACATTTTCACAAATAATTATTAATTATTAAAATTATAATTTTAGTCACAATTTTATTTATGATAAAATGTCGTGGTGTTAGCGAGTAAGATAAGAAAATATGGTATTTGAAGAAAGATTTTCATCTTAATTTAAATTAAAAGTATTTCAAATTGAAATCGACCTGACCTAACATTCCAATGAACAATCAAAGATTCTCTATTGAACTCTATCATTGAAAATATATCTACACTAGCTGAACCCGCAGCGACTTTGTCTGCGTCCAAGATTTTAAGAAGTTGTGTTGTTTTATCTTGTAGATAATTTCGAGTTCCCCGTCATCTCATCCTTAAGGACCAGAGCTGTAATGTATTCATTACTTCCCGTATTTAATTACTTTTCATTACTATAAACACAATTTTTTAGGTAATGCAAAAACAATTAATGATTACGATTTTTTTTATAATCGTAATTGTAAGGTGGAATTATGATTATTCAGTGATTATTCCAAAATTTAATTACTTTTACAATTACTTGGATAATTGTTACGGTAAAGGGTGAATATTCCAAAATTTAATTACTTTTACAATTACTTGGATAATTGTAACGGTAAAGGGTGATTATTGAGTAATTGTGCTTGAAATGTTGAATTATTTTGTATTTGTAATCAAGTTTGGAAAGCACCAAATTTAATGGTTTGATCAAGGTAACAAAACCAAAACAAATAATAGCAATCATTTAATTTAATTATGGTCCTTCCTTATTTTTTTAAGCGAGCAATAAGTTTTTAAAACAAAGAAGTGGACAAACTTTTTCTTCTAGTTTGATATCGCTTATACAAATCAGTATTTTATTTTTAATCATTGTAGTAGTGTTGCGGTTGCGATTCTGGAAAAAGTGATGGAGCGCTTTTCCATTTTTTTCCAACTTTCGACAGAAGCAAACTGCGCTATAATTGCATCTGTTTTATTACCAAGCGTAAAAATGCAATGGTTTAATTGTCTCGCAAAAATTGCTTTGCATGGTCGGAAATATGATGAAATTCTGGAAATTGTTGTAGCAGAAGCTGTGAAATATGTCTGTACATATAAAAATACAATGGACACAAGTAAGGATATAGTCCCCAAGCATGAATTCTATGATTTCGACGAAACCGGTAGGGAAACAAAAATCTTTTTGCAATTCAATGACTTCTTATTTCTTTGTTTTATTTTAAAACCGATGGCTTGGCCAAATCAGAAATCAAAAAAGTCAGATACTTCTATAAACATAATTTATATTTTTAATTAATATTGTTTTAGATGGAGCCCAACCAACAGATAATAGTGTTGACGCTTCGCTGTGTGTAATAAAACACGATATTAAAGAACAGTTGGGAAGATATTTGCTTGATCCGTCTACAAATTTCGAGATGCTTAAAAAATTTTCAATGCTTAAAGAGATAGCGATCAGGTATAACACGCCACTAACGTCGTCAGCCCCTGTTGAAAGAATGTTTTCATTTGCCAATATAATTAACGACTCAAGACGCCATGCCCTTTCCGATTTTTCTTTTGAAAAACTAGTGGTGATGAAGGCCAATATGAACTTCATGGATGATATATAATATAAGATTGTTATTTTTTCAAACAAAAATATGTAATATAAATAATGAATGTTATAATTGGGCTTAAGTAATTTCATTTGGAACCTAAAAATACATAAATAATTTGACTTTTCAAGCACAATTACTCAATAATCACCCTTTACCGTTACAATTATCCAAGTAATTGTAAAAGTAATTAAATTTTGGAATAATCACTGAATATTCGTAATTCCACCTTACAATTACGATTATAAAAAAATGGTAATCAGGAATTGTTTTCAGTTATGTGAAAAATGGTAATGGTAATGGTAATGGTAATTCAAGTTTACAGCTCTGTTAAGGACCAAACCAAATTTTTTAGGTGCTCCAAAAATTCCTAAATTATATGTTAGTCCCTGCCATTCAAGTGGATGCTAAAAACGTAGTTCTCCTGCACGACCACATAGTAATTTTCAGGTCTAGCGGGTTTAAGGCCCTCTTCTGGTCTAGAGGTCTAAATTTGACATGTTTTTTAAAAATTCGTGGAAAGAAATCGGGAAGAGATTTTGTAATTCTGTTCTTTTGTATTTGGTACATTCATTATAAAAAATTAAAAATTTGCGAATGCGAGGGCTGTTTAAAAAGTTCTCGGGATCCAAAGTAGGCTCTTCCCAAAAAAGATGTGTCGATGGTACCCACGTTTCCGGGATTTACAATTATCAGAAAGCAAAACGGAAGATAGAAAGTTGTTTAGCATGAATGCCTTTATCGTCCGTAGCAGAATTGTGAAAATAAAATTGAATTTGAAAAACGAAAAATCGATTTTTGACCATTATTTTTGCAGTCCAGTTTTTTTTCCCAAAGATTGAGGTAGGGACGATAGCCGCGTTAATTCTGCGTCTATAAAGCCCCACATCATCAAAATCGGTTCGGTAGAACTTTTGAATAATTTAAATATAATTAAATTCAAATTGCCATTCCCGTTTTTCCCCACCCCCTTTTAACCCGCTCACCACTGTTTCTCCACCCTCCTTTCCATCTTCCACCGCTCTCTACTCTTCCTCATTGTAACACATGCAGCAGCTGTCAAGCCAAGGGATAAATGGCACATTTGTAATAAACACATACCAAATTTGTGTGAATCTGATTTTTTTGGCTGACTTCGCGGACAAATTTTCCAAATTTTCTTTCTTTAGTGCGCGCCTGCATAACTTAACGAAGGTCTATGCCAAATCTTAGATTTGTAGGATAAGCAGTATTGGCTGTGGGTTGATAATATGTCAGTCAGTCAGGCCATTCTCTTCAAAAATAATAAGTATATGGTCTTTGGTTACCATTCAGGAAGAAGTGGGAAATTTTGTATAGGATATTGAAATGTTTGCCAATCTACATTAAACACCTGTAGTGTTGAGAATCGCGCTAACAACTTGCATACATATACATACCTGCGTTAACATAGTCTTGTGTAGAAAGAGAGCGACCCAGCCGGACCCAACGCGGCGGCTTTCGAAAACAAAATAACCGCACAACACACACACGCGACTCATTTGGCACTCAGAGCTTCGCCTGTTGGCCACAATTCCAAATCAGTTTTCAGTCGTTGGCCGCACGCTCAAGCAACAAGTTTTGCACCTCGCTAAGCTTCAGTTATTCATTACCATTCTTTGGTGGTTTTTTTGGGGGTATTCGGTATCGTTTCGCTGTACAATTACCAATGCAATCTACATTTTTCGATTTTAAATTAAACCAACCAAGGCGGCCTGGCCAAGAACGGGCGGACATTGTGTAAAAGTGAAAAACCCAAAACGAATATGCAATGGAAAATCATGTGAATTACTTGTGAAATGGCGCCAAATATCTTAAATATATAAGAAACACAGACCAAAGTCAGTCATATTGAAAGACAACTTTTACCTATGATTTGTATCTTTGTTTCTACTTGACGTGGTCGAATACGCAGAACTACGCGTGTGTGTGGGGGACGGGGACGTGTTGTGTGTTGGGGGCGTGGCCGGTTAGTTGGCATGTGCTTGGGTTGTTGACAGTGACAATAACGACAACAACAACAACTATGCTTTATGGTGCGCTGACCAACAAACCAAAGAAGCGATTGGAAAGTGACCGTTACGCTCAAAAGAGCGCGAGTCTTCGCCTAAACTTAGTACATACAGACACATTTTTGATTGAATCTTGCTTTGGAATATTCATAATTAAAAGAAACCAAAAATCAGTTACTAAACGCTGCCTCTTCCACTGTCAACGCCGACGCCACGCCTGCCTACGCATGCCGTCGATTCATCGAGAGATCCGAATCTTCCCCAATCAGGCCCCATCTTCACTTTTACCGCCGCAGCAGAAAGAGAGAGTGTTTGCCTTGCTCATTTGCGTTGTCAATGTTTACCGGTTTTTGTTTTGTTTTTCGTAGCTTTCGAGTAATAATAATAATAATATCTTCATTAAATTTAATGAAATCAACAATGCGAATGATGCACTTCCGATGCGGTGGGCCACGAGTTTACCATAAATCATACTAAAAGCTTACTATGTGATTCCATTTTCCCCTATCCAACAGCCTCAAACTGTTCGAGTGTGTGTGTGCGTGTGATTCAGTGCTCATCTTTAATTATTTTACGCTTTACAAATTCGAAACTACTAATTATTACTCCTTCCGAATTGGATAAACCCGAAAAAAACCAAACATTAAACGCTTCAAAAAGTAGGAAAAATGAATTTTTTTGTGATCGGATTCCTGATCATGCAGGCGGCAAGTAAGTAAATTACAGTTAGCTATTGTTTAATATTTTGTTCAAATTTATTGTACAATTATTTTTAACAGGTGGCGGTGAATTTTATTTTGGATTTTTGGTAGAAGAAACGTGTTGAACTCGCCACAGTGAATAGACAATTTAATTTGGGAATTAGTTTTGATTGCCTAATCTTTGTGTTTGGCAGTGTCTAAAACCTGTGTTGCTACCAACTCTCGCTACATACATGAGTAATTTATGCTAAAGCATTGTTTCTCCATCTACTGGATAATCCTGTTTCTTTTGGACAGTTGAGAATGCACTTATTTTGATACAGTCCTTTTCATTAATTAAATTGTATTTAAAAATGTTTACTTACTCTGCTGGGACTCGAACTTGGGCAAATTGGTCTCAACACGATTGGAAGGACGTATTTACTGTTTACGCTGTTCCACGCGCTGGTGGCACAGCGTCTTAGATACTACTTTTGTTCAATTAAATCAACTTTCTGCCTAAAAACCTGAGACCACTTCAAGTTTGAATTCCCTAGACAGTACTTATATAACGTGAAAAATTTGGTTGAATCAAAGAGCAAATTAATTAATTTCAACACAACAACGGCATCTTTAAATCAAATATGATTGTTATAGTTTTTACCATGCGATTTTTCTATGAGACATTTTCGTGCGTGAGCATCCGTGTTCCGTGCGTGTTTCGTGAGAGCGAAAATAAGATAAGCAATACTCTCGACATTTATGGATTATGGAATTTTCGTTAATTAATTAATAATTTCGTTGATCAAATTTAAAATAACATGAAGTTTATCTTAAATCTTTGAATTTTTGAGATATTTCTATATATTCGAAGAAATGTGAACAAGGCTATAAAGCGATAATATTGATAAGATTATATTTTAAAATAAAAATATGGAACTATGGGAGAAGAAAAATTGTAACACTTGATTATGTTTCGGTGTTTTTGTGTGGGACTAAAAAGCACGTTATTAAATTTGTTCATAACTGAACTTTTAGTAGTTTTAATTATTCGTGAGAACTGAGAACACAGTGTAAAATTTTGCCAATCTAGGGGGACTTAATTAAAAAAAAATATTATTTTAAAGGTCAATGAGCTTTTAGGAGTCAATTTAGATATGTTCAGGTGTTACGAAAACAAGCCCAAAACAAAACAAAAAATTTTTGTCCAGAAGATAACGGTACTTAATCTGGTGCATTTGAAATGCGTGCAAAATTGCATTGCACAACGAGCATCAGTTAAGAAAGTTTAGTGTTCTCAATTAGATCGTGTGGCCTCTGTGAGCGGTCGAACTAATTTTTCCATAATTGTGGAAGCATTATTGATTTTAAGCGCTATAAAGGGACTTCATAAGTGGCATACAAAATTTTTGTTATTTTTTGGAAATAAGTGCCAAAAAACATTCAATCACATTTAAATCAACCAAAACATACGTATTTTGCAGAAAACTATTCTAAATCAGGATCAAAAATAAAAGTTTGCCCATATTTTGCCCAAAGACCTTCAATTGAGCAATGAGTGAAATAAAACGGGCAGAGTTTTTCGAGGTTTGGGTAGGAAACGCAAAAACCGTTAAGCTTAAATCACTCCTAGAGCAGGCAACGATCATTTTGGCAATGATATTTATCATAAAAAGTTAATGTTGCATTAAAACACATTGTGCCATGAATTTGAGTCGAGGTGGACTAAATCTAGGAGAGATAAGTCCAGAATTATGACCGATAATGCAAGTTGGCTTCAGGGCAAAATAAAAGGCGATGCTATAGGATTGATGTCGCGCCTTCAATCTCAAACCGCATCGAAAGACCTTTAAAACTTTTTTTTGATCTATCTATTGAAGAAAGTTGTGATTCAAATTCAGATTTTGATTAAATTTGTCAAAAAAAAATTTCGCTTAATTCTTTTATCAATTTTGAGTTGTTGTTTTTTTAATTAAAAAATTCTGAAAAATATGGAAATCGTTTTTTTTTTCAATAAATGAATTACCTTTGAAACGCATACATTTTTATATTTGTACGGCCAATACTTTTGAAGTTACAAGCAAAAGCATGAACATTTAACAAAATACGTAAATTTAAAAAAAAATTTTTTTTTCATGATTAATTTTAAAATAATTTTTTTAAATTGGCTAAAATCAGAACAAAAAATACTAACCTGACACTTTTTTGAAAAAAAAATTTTCCTTGTTTTTATTGCGGATTGTATGTTAAAAAAGTGAAAATTTTCTGGTTTTTACGTACTTTACGCCCTTTAAGGTGCCACGCCCACTTTAACTTTTTGTCCAAAAATTTTTTTGGGAAATTTTTGAACATTTAGTCCAAAGTTCATGTCGATAGCTTGAAAAATACGACTGCTATTGAATTAAGTCCCCCTATATTGGCAAAATTTTACACTGTGCGGTGTAATGTGCATCTTCTGTTTAAGTTCAATGTTCAATTATTTTACGGTTTCTAGCCTATCAACCAGGAATTTGGTTCCTCGTCCTCCAATGAGTTTAGCCTCCACTATACATCTATGCCTTTTACGATGGCTTTTTAATATAGTTTTAAACGTTGCCTTTTTTTCACCAATTATTTCTGAACAACTTAACGAGCTGGAGAAATTTTGAAAATTGGTTCAGCTTGATTTAGCTTGAAACCCTTAGTCAAAACCAAAACAGAATCTTTTACCAAAATATAAATTTCGCAAGATACCCAATTAATAATCGTTTTGATTCTGGCTTAAAGGAAAATTTAAAGAAACTCAATCAATGTTTCGATTTTGATCTAAAGAGTTGGGTTGCTGTCCTTACTCCCTATGCTGGTGATGAGGGTGCCATGTTAGAGTCCAAGTTATCTGTTAGTTAAATTTCATTAAAGTTTCATATATGTACTCATAAAATTATTAAAAAAAGGATTTATTAATTTTTTGGTAGCCTTTTCTGGCTCCTTAACCTAATTAAACGCTTAATAAATTTTGGTCCTGCTTGAGTTAACTTCTATTTAGATATTCGTGTTACTCTGTATATACACAGAGGGAAAAAACCTGTTCAAAAAATAAGTTGCCTTCAACTTTATATAAGAACAAGATGGTATCAAAAATTTTGGGAACAAATGTTCCAAATGTTCCTGGAATAAGTAAAGTTGTTCTCAATCGAATAATATTAGCTTTAAACAACAACAAAACCGGGTTTCAACAGAGAGATATACAAGAGAGAGAGAGAGCAAGTTGGCTCTCTTTCTTGTCAGCTCAACAAAGCAAAATTAGTCCTCTAGATGTGAATCAGCAAAAGTGTACAACGGCTGAATGGGCTATTCCATACGTTGAGTCCATAAGGTAGTGAACTCAAATCCCAGTGGTCGCAGTAGTTTCCAATCACGGTGGTTTGGGTGAGCAAGCAGTCTTTTTGTATAATCCCTGAACTGCTTATTAATAACATCGGCTGCCTTATCGACTTTGAGGTTTTCCTCAATAATTCTCGTCCTCATGTACCAATAAGACCCGGTTATACGTCTTAGGATTTTGGCCTGGATAATCCTTATGCGATCTAGGTGCGATTTTACTGATATCCGTACACCTGTAGTCCTGCAGTTCAGCAGCCAGCTCATCTTTTGTGTCTTCAGCTGTATTGATTTGACCAGACCGCAATTTGAAGGTAAACCTTCGATCAGGAAGTATTCCTAGGTATCGGTAACCTGCAAAGTGATCCGCTGTCACGCTTTGGGTGGTTTAGTCCTATATTCCAATTTAGAACACTCTTGCATTGTGTGTATGCGGTATGTATGCAGAGATCCCTTGCCAATAATATTGTGTAGTCAGCAAAGGTGGCGATTATGAAATCGTTTCTTTTGACGACTTGGGGATTTCGATTAGAACACTTCCTTGTGGGACACCAGAGCTGATCATTACAATGGTTTGAATTGATTTCAATTAATATATGTTTCAATGCTTAAAAAAATGAAAAGTCGGCCGCAAACAAAAGTTTGCTTAAAAAACATTGAATGCATTGATGACAAGGTGTTCCCGGACTTAAGCCTTCAGTGATGCCTTAGTGTCCAGTTAATCACAAGCTGAAAAGCCCATAACTAAGGCTTCACGAGAAAAATACCTGTTCGCCTTGTTGTTGTGGCTTGTGGATATTGTGTCATCTGGCTCTGGCTCTAACTGTACCATTACAGCTAATAGAGCACAACAGACATTCATTAAAATCGAGCTAAATATATTTGGTTTCAACTTAGATACTGTACCATCTTAAAGTTTGGCCATTTCTTTAAATCTTCGCTGCACTGTACCAAATTCACCATGCTCTGCAATTTCGCGAAATCAAGTTTGTGTCTTAAGTCTTTCGTTTTCTTGTCATAAAAAAGTTATTTCACAAATGTTTTATAACTGTTAGCAAACATTCTTGTTGGCATATTCGTAATCCGCATGATGCATATCAAATGTTGTAACTGGAAAGATGTTTTTTGGTTGTGAATGAAGCCAATTGGGATCAAGAGAACCACTTGACAGCCAACACACACACAACACTCAAAAAAAGTTGTCATCACAGTGACACAATTTAGACATCAATTTGAAACTATTGAGTATCGAATTCTCTCTAATACTCCAAGTATCAAATTGATATCTTCGAAAGTATTAACATGATACTTCGAGGATTTTAAATTGATACTACCTGGTTGACACTTTTTTGTATTACTTTATTAGTATCAATTTGACACTAGGTCTTATTAATTTGACACTTCAATTATCAAACTTTTAGTATCATTTTGAAACTAGCTTTTATCAATTTAATATTATTTCTTATCAAGTTTGTAGGATAATTTCAGTTATTTACAAACTGCCATTAAAATTAATAAAAAAAACATTTTGAAAACATTATCTTTTAATTTTAATTTTATTCATTATTTTAAATGTATTTTAAATTCATTTACACTAATAAATTGAATTCGTCAAGTGTGGACACCTCGCTATGGAGAAACATTGCTCTCCCACTGCATGTGTCATGTCCAAGAGAATGGTGTATTTTTAGAATCACTGTACTGATGTGCCATTTGCTGGAACCCATACACGTAGCGTGGTACTCCTTCAGAGACTCTGAAGAATAAGCGCGAAAAACGCCTCTACAGCAGCTGTCTTTGTTTGATACCTCTCGCGTTCTGCGCTAACATGCAAAGCGCTGAAACAGGCACCGCAGCATTGTGGCATGTTATGTGGTGTCCTGTCTGAATAGTTACATTTGTTATTACATATGTTTGCAAAAAACGACCACAGCAACATTAATACTTAGCTGCTTAAACCTTCCTTGTTAGTGAGCTCCATTTGAAATCCATTTATATATCTTCATCACGTCTTCTTCCATAGCGTTTACTTTTATAGACTAATCATACTGAGTACATCTAACATCCAACATATTTATCAATAATATTTACCAAGGCGAAATTTGCCAGATTTGTAGCATGTTACTATCATCGACCCTCTTAACATTTTTACAGGACAAAATCTTTAAAATGTTGGCAGAGCTAATGGTTATTAAGCATTTTAACCAGAGTTCGACACGATTCTATTTCTATACGAGCTTACACTGCACTCTTTTGCAACAACAAACAAGTGCAAAAGCGTGGCGCACACACACACGCGATGCCAAAATGACCTTGTGTATTTTGCAGCCACTGATTTAAACTCAAGATGTTGGATATTAGATGTGTTTAGTGTGATAAGCCTATTATTGAATTGTTTCCACATAAATTAAATAATTAAATTTGACAGGTCAGGCATCGCCAGCTGCAACATTTCGCCAGCATTCTTATACAATTCATGTTTCTTCGAAATTTCGAACTTAAAAAAAATTTGTTAGTTTCAAATTGATACTTCTGCGCATTAAATTAATATTCCAAGTTTCAATGCAGTTTTTTATTTGATAACATTGATACAAAAAAAATGATACTATATTCAGTTTCAATTTGAAACACGTGTTTCAAATTGATATTGATACAAATTTTTTTGGGTGCAGAGACACAAACAAACGCCCCACACGAGTAGCACAGTAACAGAAGCACAAAAGAGACGAAAATACTTAAAATCTGCATTTACCTATGATTATTTATTCATCTTTAAACGCTTTTGTTGCACTTTATAGGCGCCTTCTTGTCATGGTCTTCGTTTCTTTATTGTGTTCAATGCAAACGAGCTTGAGGTTTTTGTGCGCTACTGCAACTAAATAATAAAACTTGAAAGTTTTTACTAATTTGTTTTGCTTAGTCATGGCGCGGCCTGACTTGCCTTTGGCTTGGTTCCATAGAAGTAGAAGAGGAATTGGGGCTGTTCCATCCATGGCCTCATTTAGTTATTCGCGTACCAATAAATCATTTTGCATGGCAATTTCAATAAATTTATCTCACTTAACCTTCGTGCAGCAATTAGCCAAACAAGTTGAATTTGGTTTGCCGTCCAAAGATGTAATCTCACCTCGGTTATTAATATGGACATTCTACTCATATTCAGAATATCGGTCAAGTTCAGAATTTGGACAACTGAAGCACTTTTCGGCTCTTTTGGTGTTAATTACTACCATCTGCATAAGCCGAGCTCGATACTCATTTGCATTAAGTTTAAGTTTTCCTAAGTTGACCTCGACAGTGAACTCGGAACCAGTTGGGCAGAGAATCTGTTATGATGGCTAACTGCCCAATTGAATCATCGCTAGGATCCGCCCTAAAGATTTCACAACTTTATACGATGGGCTGATACATTTGATGTGCGGGCATTCGCCTAACATGATTCATCAGTTTCATATCATCATCTTTAGTTATTGAGATGCCTTTGAGTCGGCGGGGCTTTGACCAAAAGCTGTTTGTTTATTGCCTCGGTTTCTGTTTCGATTTTTTTTTCTTGGTCAATGACGCAGCATCTTCTGTCTTCTCTTTCCTTTTTCTGCATAATTGTATGTACATATTATTCGGGTTTTTATATAACCCACATTTTTCTGTTGTTTCTTTATGCAACTTCTGACCATTTGGTTAAGGGAGACTTCCGTCATAAAAGTGACAGCAAATAAGTAAAAAATTTTCCAACGTCCCTGGGTGTCAAATAAATTTGAAATATTGCAAATGGCTTTTCAAGTTTTCGCAGACTCAAATAGCAATTAACAGTCCCATGTGCTTGTTTGTTTTTACTTAAGTCTTCTCAGACCCTGTTCCAAATTGCATCTGCAATCACGCCGATTGACAAAGGAACAAAATTGCATTGTCATATGATCGGACCAAAAGTATTGGGGGAGAAACAGCAAGTGGGACATTTAATAAAGTGAAAGGTAAATGGCAGAATTCAACTTTCTGACTGGATATTCCCACGAGACGGGAGCGAAAACATGAAAGATTCCTAAAAAGTTGAATTGAAATTTATAAAGGGATAAAGGGAAATATTAAGCGAATACCAATCTGGATTTAGTAAAGGCTGCACCTGCTGCACCGACAAGTAATTGGGAACGTTTTGATTCCTGTCTTTTCAAAAAGAGACAATATTTATTTTAACATAAGTCCAGTCAATAATTACGAACTAAATATACAAAAATTTTACTCATGTTTCGATTCAAATTGGCTTTGCCCCTTTTTCCCCAACCCGTCTTCCGCAGCTCACGACTCTTTTCCCTCGCCCCCTTCCTGCTTCCGGCGCACTCCACTCTTTCCCGTAACCCCTCATTCCTCCCCCCGCCTTGAAATTTCGTTCTGTGTGTACTATCTCTCCTTCACTCTTTTGTTAATAACGATTTCTTTCTAACACATCCCAGCGGCGCTGAGCTCAACGTGTTCTGTCGAAAATATGAATCTCACTTGAAGACAAAGTAATGCAATACAATTGCTGCTTTTCGTTAGAACGATCATAATCGATAGCAAACAGACTGCAAATATTATGCATTTGCGCCGCTGGGATGTCTCTCATAGCAGCTATCATCTGTCATTCAACACATGCCTTATTTGTGTAAGCGTGTGTCGTTCCCTCTCTCACTCTCTCTTGCGCTCTTAGCAAAACTTCTTTGTCCACATCTCGAAAACATTTTCCAAATTTTCTTTCGAACGAAGGTCTATGCCAAATCGGTGATCTGTAGGATAAGCAGTTTTGGCAGTGGCTTGATAATATGTCAATCGGGTCTACGGACTTATAAGTATACTAGCTGATCCCGCCTCGACTTTGTCTGATTTTCAAGATTTTAAGAAATTGTATTGCTTTATCTTGTTGATAGTTTCGTGTTACCCGTCATTCCGTCCTAAAGGACAAAACCAAATTTTCTAGGCGCTGTTAGTCCCTGCCAGTCAAGTTGATGCTGAAAACATACTTCTGCCGCACGACCACATAGTGAATTTCGGACCTAGCGATATTTTATGAAGACTGTGCAGTTCAAAGCAGCAACAGTCCTCTTCAATTATAATTCAATTAAAATTGACTTTTCCGTTTTTTCCACACCCTCCTCTTCACCCGCTCACCACTCTTACCTCACCCTCTTTTCCATCTCCCACCGCTCTTCACTCTTTTCCCTCTCCTCCCCGTTCATGCGAACGGACGGATCGACGGGCATGACTGTATCGACTTGACTGTTGATGCTGATCAAGAATATATATTATATATACTTTATTGGGTCGGACATGATTCCTTCTCCCTTTTACATACTGTTGTACAAACTTAATATACTTTGTGTACCTTTGGGTATAAAATATTTGGTATTTTATTTTTAAATTAATCTCAAACTAATAGAGCACTAATTTGTATTCTTTCTTCCTTAAAGAAAACAAAAATGTTATACTTGAGAAATTTTTTCGTTGAGAGTTTCTGCACAGAAAATATTAATTTTAGATTGGAGTCATTTGGGCCAATGTTATCATTAGGTAGGGTTAACTACGGTACTTTGTACCGCTTGCTGAAGATGATATGGCCCCTCTTGTCAGTAATCCAACTGAAACTGCAATAATAATGGCTTTGATAGACACTGCAATTCTTGGGTCTAAAATGACTCCAGAAATAACCCCTTAATCCGTGTCCAGGGAGATTTTAGTTATAAACTTTTTGTCAGTCATCGTAATCACCAGCAACTGTATTTATGTGAAGTGTTTTTTCTCCCTTGAATAATATTAAGCCCTAGATTCTTTCTCCAATGATTAAATCACTCTCTTCCTGTTTCCACTTCCCTTCACTCACTTACTACCCTACTTAACACTTAATTTCAGCATTTTGTTCATAATAAATTAGTTAAATTAGCGTGCCCATTGTTTTTGTAGTTGAGGCATCTGCTCACATGCCTTTGACATAATACAAAAGCCACTGTATGAGAAGGCAACTGATTTTCAACACGCAACTCGCTCACGTAAGACCTTCAAAAGGTCGCACACAAGTTGACTCCAAGCCCCCAGATATTTTGTACTTATGTAGGTACAAGATGCCATCTGTGGGGACAGTTTAGGTTTTGCATTCCAATTCCACACCTTTTGTGTTTCTACTGTGGTTGTCGTTGGCCCCACACACATATCTTCAAATTGCAATTTAATTCCAAAAGCTTCAAGTGGAACTGTCAAATTTTGATGATGGTATCTTTTTGTTTTTGTTGGGATCCTATCACTCACTGTCAAGACCATCGTTCAATTAACATAATTAACTGGTAAGAGGAATTAACCAACGTCTTTTGAAGCTGACACTTTAGACGGGCTTCTCTGTCTCTCCCCCTTCCAGCCAAGCCCTTTGGGTACGTGTGCGATAATGGACCACAGTGAATTACTTATTTACGACACAAGGTCGGGGGATCTCATAAAATCTACCAGAAATCATTAAACTTTTCCTGCCGTAAACTGATCAAAAATCTAATGAGAATCTCAGGGTCACTCTTAACTTAATTGAAGGAGAATGGAATTGAAGTTCTTTTATGGTTACGGAAAATTGAAAAAAGGGAAAGGTAGGCCTGCTTTTGATGGGACATCATTTTTAAACAATGCCCGCGTACGCAAAAATATTGAACATAAAAGTTTGCGCAAACAATGAAAAAACTGAAAGTAACAAAATATTTTATAAAGCTAAAAGGTTTGGGTTAAGGTTTCTTGTTGTTGCCAATATAAAGAAACAAACGTAAATTTTTGGTCGCAGATGAAGATCAAGCCGAATGAATGAATGATGAGCGGCATGCAGCGAGGTTTTTCAACTCTCGGTTAATTTATACAAGTTATTTGCATTTGTCTGCCATGGGAGATCATCAAATTGAATTAGCGCCTCAGCAACCAGAAGGCATTCCGCCAAACTGCTTTTAGCCAATTAATACTATCCAAGTTTCTGCGTGCGTGTGCGAGCTAATGTTGACCCACTTTCGCGCCATAGGTGCTAAATGGGCTGGGTTACGGTCTAGGTTGTCTGGGAAACGAGAAACTTGAGACTTTGTCACTGAAATTGAAAGTTCGTGGATGCGCTAAGAAAAATATTTTATTATAATTGAAGAGGCTTGAGAAGAAATTTTTGGTTTCGCAGAGACTATCTGCATTTTTAAAGTCAGGATAGGCTAGTTTAACTATGGGATTGCACAAATCGAAAGGGCTTTTGATTTCAAGATCTTACGCTTATCGCAGTGTTAATTGTTTAAGTAGGTCAACTGGACTTAAACAGAGAGAGGAAAACTCTTTAATTGTTTCAATATTTTCGTGAATCGAATCTACTTAACTTTTTCTGATTAACTCGTGGCCTTTAGACTGAAAGTTGATGATTTCTCGTAATATCAAAGAAAATTTTTTTCTGTTTCAGTTTTTTTAAGTAAAAGAAAATTAATTTCTTTTAGGTCAAAAACCAGAATCGATCCCCAGTTTACAAGGAGGGGTTTTACGTATGGCCGATGTAAGAATCATTATTTGAGTACTGTTGACAAAAATGTTAAGTAAGAATTTTCAGCTGGCCCTAGATTCTTGAGATATTTATAGATATGGGTGGCTGTGAAAGCCTAAGAAGTGAATTTTTTTTATCAAGTAATGGAAGAATGCTCCTAAGACAATTAAAAATTTTTATTATTCTTTCTTTTAAGGAATGAGGGGAAAGAGAGCAAGAGAAAAGATCACGGTTTCCACTCACCAAAAAAAGTTCAACGTTGTACGAGGGCAAATTAAGTCAAAAAATAAAATTTATTAAAAATTTTTTGGCAAATTTAGCATACTGATATTTTTTAAATTACATGACAAAAATGGCTATAACTTCTTTAATTTTCAAGTTACTGAAATGCTCAGGCACGCAAAATGTTTGGAAAAGATGCGGCTTTTAAATATATTTTTTGAGAATTTTTGAATTTTTGGGAGATTAAGTTTTTTAATAAAATCATTTTTAATAAGAAAGTGTTTTTGTAATTTTTTTTCTTAATTGCTTTTTAATTAAATTAAAAAAATTCAAGCCTTTTTCTTAAACCTTTTTCGAGTTATTTAAAATTTAAAAAAATCACAATATTACACTTCAAAGTGTTGAACTTCCGCAAAAGAGCTCAAAAAAAGCTTAAACTTAAGCTTCTCATAATAAGCTCCTTTTGGGCCAATTATAATCAAATTCGGATACATCATGCCAGAAAATAAATAAAAACAAAAAAAGTGTAGACATTTTGTTTTAAGTGGAAACACTTTTGGGCCCAAATCAAAGACGGAAATTTGTGAATTGGGATTTACCTACTTTGTTTTTTTGTGGGTATAACTTATCTACATTTTTACTTACTTTACTGGGACTTGAACTCGGGACCTCTCAGCTACTGATGAACACACCCCTAAGCCAACTCGACAATTTGCCGGAAATGGGGTCTAAATTGTTATTTGTGGTAATGATATCACTTCTGAGTATCGATATTTTTGGCGATATTGAAAAAGTATCATTTCGATATAAATACTTTGGTGTCAAAAACATCGATGTTATCGATATTTTCAATAAAAATCCGGATCTTGACTATTGACGGATCATAAGGTAAATAATACCTAAACCATCTTTTTGCATTTTGCATTTCATACGTAACACAGCAACCGATATTTTGTTTGACTTACGTCCATTATCCGCAAATAGCCACAATTACAGATTTGTTCAAAAATTCATTTACTTAGTTTCCATATGTACTTTTAAAGGCTCCCAATTTTTTTCATCGCATCTCCTACTAATGTCCGCTTTGGTTAATTTTTCGCCTAAAAAAATTAAAGGTTTTAAACATAATTATAATTGATTTATATTAGGGCTTCCGGAGATTGAACAAGTCCGAACCAGTTTATGCCCTTTATTTAGACTTGCAAACATAAATACACACAAAGGACACAAATTCCCAGAATTCAGAAGCATTTATACTTCAATTTACCGTTGATGAGGTGCATTTCAGCCAAGCATTTCCATGCTTTGCTTTTAAGTGCGCTTTTATAATTATTGAGTTTCCACTGGTCTCAAAACTTTATTGCACAGTTTGCACTGCGATTTCTGTGCATCAACTTGAATGTCCAGAGCACAAGAAATAGTCATTCGCAACAGTGTGACCTAATGCTAAGACAAAAATATCACCAAAAAATATTCGATTTCCTATATATCGCCTCTGAAAAATATGCGATAATGATATTCGTCATTTTGTGAAAAATATCGATATTTCAATATATCGATAATATTTTCGACAACCCTACTTCTGAGTTATTACAGCTTTTATCAATTCCGATCAATCGAACTCGCAAACGAAAACAGGTCTGATATATTCTTAACTTTTAGAAAGTATTTTCTAAAAAATGCATTTTTAACTTTTCTAACTTTAAACTTTTCTAAAACTCAGAAGCACTTTTTCTTAAACCTAGAATTTTTTTAAATATTAGGGCAATTTAAAAAAATAGTAGTCTGAGTGTATTTTTTGTATGGAGATTATTTATCGATTTGCAGAACGAATGATAAAGATGGGATGAACGAAAGTCGTGTTCTAAGGAAAACAAACAATTATGCTGGGTATCACTGGCCACAAAGCCGATTGGTAGCACTTCTCACACATGTCGTTTCTTTGCCACTTTGTATGGCTTCTAACTTGAATTGACCAAATATATTGGAACTTTGGTTGCACAGAGCTTGACCGACTTTCTTACTTGTTAGGTTCTGCGGACCTGGCTTAAATAGGTTACTTAATTAAACAAAAAAACAATCTCATTCGACACACGATTATACACATATCTTTTAGCCATGATGAATCTGGGTGAAAACGCACATCTGATATTAATCAAGCATCTTTATAAAATACTTAAATAAATTGTTTTAAATAAATAATTTAAGCATTTTGCAAAATATGGATAAATATTTGAACTCACCTCTCAAGAAGTTTACAAAAAGTGTTTTAGTTTTAAAGATTTATAACTTCATTTCAAAAATGTTCAATAATTCTTTGAGACTGCCATAAAAAATATTATAATTTTTTTATTCTCTTACAAAGGGTATTTTAATTTTACCCAGAAGTTTGCAATGCATAGAAATATTCATTTCCGACTCTTATTCTTAATCAGGGCGACTGAGACAATTTAGCTTTGTCCATGAGTCTTTCCGTCCGTTCGTCTGTCTGTCTGCTTTTACGCAAACTAGTCTCTCAGTTTTAAAGCCATAGAGCTTAGACTTAGCAAATAGGCTTCTTTTTACTGCACGCTGCTAATATGAGGGACCAACCGGTTCGGATCCTATAGCTGTCAACTATCGGTCGAAAAATAGTTCTTAGTGAAAAAAACTTTTTTGTTTTTAATGCTATCAAACAGATTTGCAAACTTTAGTCAAAATCGGATGACTATATCTTATAGCTGCTATAGGAACCATTGGTCCGAAAACGGGTCCTAGAGAGAAATGCCATTTTGTTTTTAATGTTTGCGTTCCCAAACTTGGCCAGTACTAGTATTAAATAAATGCTTTCGCACAGATTCGCAAATTTTGGTCCAAGTCCAATGAATATCTCCTATAGCTGCAATAGAAACCATCGGTCGAAAAATGTGGTTTAGTTAGAAAAATATTTGATTTTTATGCTAGCGCTGTTAATATCTATTTTAGAAAATTTGCAAGGGTATAAAAACTTCAGCACAGACGAAGTTAGCTTGACCTTCTCGTTATACTCTACTTTGACCTTGAAACGCAGCGGGAGATCGAAAATGCCTAACAGCAGAAATTCATCACTCCTTTTCCATGGGATGCATCTCTTCTTTGATTGATTTTTGTACTACTTATTAGCAATCACATTTATGCATAATTTGAATGCAATTTTAGATTGCGATTCGATATTCTTTGATTATTTTTTTCTCTCTGTGCCCATTTGGCTAGTGGTTGTCGGTCATTGGCTTGGCAATTCTCCACCGCGACTGCATATTTATGTCTCATTATTTGTTTAGTTTCAATTTCTATTTGTTCAAGCGTCGTCGTCGATATATGTGCTCGACGCTGGAGCTACGAGTCAGTCATAAAGCCGAAACAACTAAAAATTTCATACAGACGCTTGAGATGATGATGTTGACGGTGAAAGCGGCATGTGCCTGTGACTAAGTGTAGACGCAGTCTACGAGTTCATTCCCTGGTCTATTTGCAGGCACACACACTCGAGGCTTAGTTTTTGGTTTTATTTTATTGCTGCATTAATGCTTAATCATTTGTACACAAATATGTTTGTCATGGCATGGCAAATGCCTCGCTTTCATCAGCAAATTTGTCAATTCGCCGGTCATTTGTGGGCATAATTAAAATAACTGCTCGCCCACAGTTTTGTGTGCGCCATGCAAATTTACGAGCTTAGAAGTGGGTGAAAATGCAATTACCCGTGCTGCAAGTGTTTTTGGAAAGTTTGTGTCAGCCCACTGATCAGGGATCTCTGAAGATGATCACAAATTGCCATGTCTTGCTGGCCGACCTCACATTATGCGGTTGGCGGCATAGAAAACCTGCTCCATTTTCCTTGAACCGCAGGTGAGTCTGTGAGTCGATTACCAACAGCTCAATTAATTGACCGCATGAGCTTATGCACTCGACTCGTGGTCTAATGGCCGGCCATAAAATGGCTTAGAATCGGTTAAAGCTTCAACTGATGGCGAAGAGAGCATAGCAAATTTTGTAAGAACTCATTTTTAACTCGTATTTTCATGTTCCACTTGACATGCTAACAATTTAATTTGAACCCAAGACGTTGCGAATTCAGCTCACATGTGTGCCCCATTGTACAGTCGCAGTTTGTCTTAGCTAATGCATAAATAGTCACCGCAACATAAATTTGTAAGTGGATACTTAATGGGTACGAATTGTTTGCTAAGTGCTGCCGCTGTTTGGATTTTGAAACCCAACGTCAAGTGTGAGATCCATAAGGAAGTCTATCCAACTAATGGCCTTTGGTCATGAAATCATTTTAGAAATGCTCTCGATTGTAAAATGTATGTGGTGTGTTTTTTTTGGGGTCACACCTTGGAATAGATTATGCCAGTTACCGCATCAGACAAAACGGATATTTATCAGCTCAAACTCAATCAATCAAATACTCTGGCATGCTGTTTCATTTGATGCGATGTCTATTTTTTTTTACAAATCATTTTGCGCTCTATTCCATTCCAATTTTTTTTTATTTATGCTAAGTCTGTGCATGTTTTTTGTGAGGTAAACACGAAATACGTGAGAATTATTATTTATGACTGCACCCAATTAAAGTTTAAGCAAGAAGTAGTCTCATTTCGGTTGCGGTCTTAAGATAACTTGTGATAATTAAAACTAGTTTTGGGTATCAATGTTAATCAGTAGATTAATTTCATGGAATTCTTCTAGTCTCTATGCAAACCTCGGTTTTCTTTGTACCCAGCTGAAAACGTTGTTAGGAAGTTTACCAACATTTGGTTGTAGCTGATGCCTAACGGAAAGCTCAAACACTAAAATATTTTCCGTCCCTTTTTCGTTATTTCAAACTAACAAATTTTTAATGTAGGTATTACGAGCTAATAAGTTCCCAAAGATTTATATTCTTACAATACCATTATCATTTCAATAATTCAGAAATGATTAAAAATGAGTTAGCTTAGTTTGGTATGGCGAAATTTTCACAATAATCCGTGAAATTCTTAACAATAAATTGCGATCATAACGGATTTTGTACATCAATTTAAATTAGATTTTAAAAGTTTGTTTTGAATATTTAATTTCTGAGTTGGAACTTAAATCGAACAGATTTAATTTATTTCTCATTAATTTTTGTTTGGGCTGTAAAATCTGCTTTATTTCCGCAAAATTTGTATTCTTTCTTCTCCGAAAGTAGTAATAATAGCAAAATTATTACTTGCTATGAATAGTAGCGGTCAAATTTACGAAATATAAAAAAATACAAGTTTTAAAATGATAAATGAGTGGCTTAGAGCCGAGCGGGTCTTCCTTAGATTCGTTAAAAGGTAAAAGTATCTCCAAGGCTGCTTACGCTTTAGATTTGAGGATCTGTCGAATCGGACCCAGAACCAAACCTTTTAAATTGTTAATCTACCGAACCCAGACCCGAATAATTTTAGTCAGTTTTTCCTGACCTTATAAAACAATATCATAATATCGGAATCGGAGCATTATTATTATTTCAAAATCCCCAAATCCAATTAATAAATGGCATATGTCTTCAAATGAAACAGCATATGTCAAATTCCAAATTACGTCGAAAAAGGTTGAAATATGTTAGCATATTCTCAAATACGATTTAAGGGCGAATATTTGTAAATATGTAAGTCAAGTATGCAAAACGAATGAGCAACAAATTTGTATGCGAGCAGAAATTTTACGATTAGGTACGATTTTACCAAAAATCCGATACCTAATAATAACTAATGAATGAGGTCCATTCGGGTATTAATAATCGTCTTTAATAAATTCGTAAGCAGAAAGCTTCCTTCCCAACAAAAATTTGTCTTAAAGAATCATTTCAATGATCTAAGAAACCATGCTTCGAACCAAAACCTAAGGTTCGATAACCCTAGTTTAGAGCCAAAAAGATCCATTTCTACTGAAACTATTTTTAAACGTAGTTTATAATTGTACGGAACCGAACCCCTTAGATGGTTCGGTTTGGGTTGTATGGGTCCGTCGAACCCGACCGGATCTTAGATTTTAGACTCCTTGAACCTGAACATTTAAAAAAATTAGTTTTATTCACAAAACTAATTCATTTTTTCAGTCCCACATAAAGGGAAATATTGGTAATCTCTAGAAATTTTAATAAAAGCGATTGCGGTTTCAAAATGAATTGGATTTATTTTGATGCATATTGACTAGTTAATGTATGTTTAATAAGAATTGGTTACTATAGACAGTAATCTAAATAAATTCTACACCGAATTGAATATAAGGTTTCAATTCGCGTTGCGTGATCCACCTGATCTAGTAACCGAGCATATTTTTGCAACTTCACAGAAAAAGGCAAAAAAACTTAAATTCGATTTTAAAACTTTTATACATAAATCTCAAGAAATTTTTGGAGTGCACTGTTTAACGTCTTTTTCATTCCGTTTGCTCCAACATTTTTTTAGCTTGTAAATACATCCAGAGAAAAGATAACATTGTTTATCAACAGCGCATTGCAAACATGGAACAGCATAAAAAAAAATCTTAATTAAAGTTTTCAAAATTTAATTTTAATTGACTCAAAGACTGATTGCAAAGAAGAGAAGTCAATAAACAAATATCAATTATAAAATCTGTAAATAATGTTACAGATTCCTTCGAAAAGATATTAATTATAAGATCTGTAAAGAATGTTATCGGTTCCTTCGAAAAAGAGTCAAAGAAAACATAGACTGATAAATGTTTTAAAATGTCCTTTGATTATACTTATTTATCAGTTGAACTAGCCTTTTCAGTACTGAAGTTTGTTCTAGTATATATAAACAGTTCCTAGAAAATGTAAACCTTATTAACTTAACCTAAGCTGTTCTGAAAAGTTGATGATGTCAGCTAGTAAATTTGATAGTTTTAATAAAAAACAAAGAATATTTTTTTATTATATATTAGTGACTCGAAATTATTCTTTTCTGTTTAAGCGAACCAAGGTTTGAATTAAAACCTTGGGTGCAGGTGTTCCAGAAACCGGTCCGCGAACCGAACCTTTGACTTTACAACGACCGAACGGAACCTTCTGCAGAATTTTAGAGGTCACAAAAAGTAAGAGCGTAGCAGTCGAGTGGCCAGACTCCGAAATATTATAAGCAATTAAGACATACTTACAAACACGGACACATGTGAGAAATCTCTTACTTCAAATGCAGACGGCCCCAAACTTCTGCTTTTTCATAATTTCTCGTGGATTGTTGAAAATCGAATAACTATATGGTATAGCTGGCAAAGAAAAGATGGAAAAATATATATAAATTTTTACGAATAATTTTATATGATTTAATACTAATTCGTGGTTTTGGGTTGCTTTACCATAGAGAGAACAACACAGAAACTATCTCCAAAAATCCGTCTCCAAGACTAAACAGCCCCATATATTACTAATCCCTGCCCTGCACTAAACATTTTAACCACTTTTGTATTATATCCTATTCTGTGTTTGCTTTTTTCTATTGATTATCTTTATTTATAGGATTGGCTTGCGGGACGTGCGTTTTAGCGTCCGATTTTGGTTTCATACTCGATTGTAACTTCAAAAAGTCTGGACTGTTTCGTGTACGAAATTTGGGTGGCCTAAAGGCGCACTTTGGTTTAGGTAAATCTCTAGTTCTATTCTATCAACCAACCATCCTCCACTCTCACTTACTCACATTATTCATGCACATGTAATATAATTTTGACCCATGTAACATAAAGAAGTAGATCAAGTTTTGTATATAATTTGAAAAAGAGAGAAACAAGATCCAAGTGCTGCTAATTGAACGAGTGATCGAAGTGAAGTCAAACAGGCCGCAAACGATTAAGTCATTAATGCATTAATGCCAATGTCAAGTGACTTGTTGTCGATACGATACCAATACGCAAAGTGGAGCAAACGTTGACCATTGACCGTTCCGGCGAAGAGAAGACTTGACAATACGCGTACAAAGTAGATGTCGAGTTAGATAAAGTTCAGGTCGTGTGAGGGGAACAACAAAAGTCATTATTTAACCGCTCATTGCGCAACTCTAGATTTTTATTTAAGTTTGATTAATGGAGTTGGCCTAACCCATGTTATTTCATCTTTCAGGTTTCAGTCTCGGCGACGAGTTAGGCTTTCCTGAATCGTTGGGCAATGTGGACAGTGATCGTCGACGGGCCATTAGCTATAAGAATGGTGCACCGCCGGAGCTAGTGGGTGTATTGCCCTCTTCTGAACAAAAAGTGAGTAAAGCTCTGGCTATACAAAACTCAACTAAACTCCATTAATTCTCTTTACAGCCACAGGTTAGTGCACCCGTTCAGCATCCCTTACCTGAGAAACGCATCAGTTCACGCTCTACCGGACCCGTGGGCTACAATCTACAATTGCAACAGCTTCAGCACGCGGCCCTGGCAGCGGCCAAGGCCCAAGCAGCAGCTGCAGCAGCACAACCGCAGACTCAACTCATGACCGAAGCTCGCCCATTGCCGCTGGGAGTGCCCGCCTTCCGGCCCATACCACAAAAGCAGAAGGCCAACGAACCGGTAGCAGTTCCGGCGGTAGCCCAAAGACGTGTTGCCGTGGATACCCCCCAACCAAGGGTCAGTGTCAACAATAAGCTAATCGAGAATGTAGATAAACCTGTAAGTGAAATTGAACTCATTGAACCCAAGTCCACTCCATTCACCGATCACTGGTCGTTCGGAACCTTCTCGAATTGTATCCATTTTAATTTCCAATTCTTTGACAGCACTCGAATCGCACTTTCCATGTGAACAATCCAGTGGTATCACAGCCCATGACTGTACCCGCCTTCCAGGCCATGCCTGATTCTATTGCACGCATTGCCAATGTGGGTAAGGAGCAACCCGAACAGCGCATGGTAGTCAAACATCCGAATTATTTGCAATTTGAAGAGCCCAGATTCGACCTGAAAGATGTCACCGTAGAGGAGTTGGCTGCTGCGGCCAATGTCAGTGTGGAGACCATCAAGCATGCCATCTATGTCAGAGAACAGCAGCTCAAGGCGGAGCATCGTGCCATGCTCGCGTCCAAGTTGCGGGAGGAGTTCATGAGAACCTCTACGGTCAGAACCACTACAACTACAACGACAACCACGACAACACCCAGACCACAGAAATCCATGGCCGAGCACAAGGTGTCGAAGGTAGGCCTAAAAACACTCGCTGAACTTAAGATTAATCCCCTCTCTCTCTAGGTAATGAATGCCCCCAAGGAGTACTATCCCGTGGGTTATGACAAAAATTTTGATGACAACTTCAAGTCCAAGGTGGATTTACCCCCCACCAGCTTCTCCTGCGCCAAACAAAAGCATTTCCCAGGTCTATATGCCGACACGGATTTGGGTTGCATGGTAGGCTCTTTGCTTTTCCTCCAAATATAACTGACATTACCGCCTCTTTAATCTTTAGGTGTTCCACGTTTGTGCCATCACCGACGATGGCCTGGTACGGAAATCCTTCCTCTGTCCGGAGAATACACTCTTCGATCAGACCATACTCAAGTGCAACTGGTGGTTCTATGCCGACTGTAGTTCCAGCACCAGCGTTTACGATTCCAACATTCCCATCTCCAAGAGCTATCAGCTGATGAAGTCTCTCACCTATTTCTCCAAGTTCAACAGTCAAAAGAAGGAACACGGAGACGACAAGGATGAAAATGCCCTTGACATAGACAGCCTGCGTGAGTCCATGGAGGGTGTTTCTCGGCACTTCGAGCAGCCCAAGAAGGCGGAGCTCTCACTACCGAAGGCCGACCATGAGCATGTGGTGCCCGAGGAGGGTGAACAACAGTTGACCAACTAGACTATAGTCCCTGATGCTATCTGAGATCTAGGTTAAGTGTTCACGATCGAGCGCCTCTGGTCGATTTGCCGTTTATAGTCAAATTCTCTTGCTTAAGCTAACGGTAGTCTCTGCTGGTCCATCCTATTGCCTGTGTCATTCATCATTGTCCTAAGGCTTCCCCGTCTAGCTGTAATCTCTTCCTAGCTCCGTAAGTTTCTAATTCTTTAGTTAAACTACTTAGGTTTAGTGGCAGTCGAAGATTGTGTGCGAAAGTAGAGCGTGGTTAATGTTATTGCATGATTACTATTTATTTATTACAATATATTTGTTCAACAACAATAAAAACACAAAACTTAAGGGAATGTTTTTAATAAGGATTAGTGGGCGGTAAGTTTCGTGAGCCATCGTTTACACCCACGAAGAAATATTCTCTCTGAGGCTGGAGAGAGAATCCTGTAGAGGACACATGTACTCTGTTACATGACAGCAAATTAAGTGATTGCGGAGTGTGCAGACTTGCTTAAGCACCATATTTGCTTACATTTGTGGCTGAGCTTATGAGAGTTCTCATTGAAAGCCTTATTACACACAGAGAAAACAACATTTTTTTCTAACTGGCATCAAGAAGTACGTTTAGAATAAACTTGAAAGACCTTTTGATCAAGCCTAGGGTTTCGAACCCATCATAAGGAGAACTTTACCTATCAATACAAAAGTTTTATTTTAAAACACGGCGGTAAATCAAACTTAGTAATACAATTTTTTGGGTAATTGAATTGGAACTATTATTAAGTTTGCAATTACTTACAATTTCTAATAAAAAACTGCATCGGAAATTACTTTTAACTACCAATAATTAATTTTTCTGAAGCAATAATTGAAATTATAATTGTAATTATTAATTCCAAAATAACTGTAATAGTAATGGAGGGAATAATAAAGATCGGACGAAATATACTAAAGGTATGATCCAAAGACCGCTGTCTCTTTAACTCTCTTCTCCATTCTGTTACATTCATTCTTACCGGCATCACGCTGCCTGCAGTAAACCGAACTAAAACCTAATCTGTGTAATAAAGTAAATAGTTAACGTGGCTTAAAAAGCCACATGGTCACAGTAGTGGCGCCATCTATTGGTTATTTTTAACTACCCTCAAAAAGGTTTGCTCGAAACCAAAATAGAATTTTTGTATGAAAAATATATAAACCCTTTAATATTAATCATTTTACAAGCTTTGAATGCTTACGTTATAAGCAAAATAGAGATTGCTACCGCAGTGCTGGCACTACAGGTACAGAGCATGTGTAACCGTTCTGGTTTAAGGCTTGGTTCGTAGCTGCTCTACCGTTAAACTATTTTTACTTAAATTTCAAGTGAAATATATATAAATAATACAATATTTGATAAAAGAACACATTCTTTGAAGCTATTTGATATGTCTAGACTTGCATTTGTCATTTTTAAGCTGTCTTCTGTGTTATTTACCTACTTCCGAAACTTCTTTTCTGCATATTCGGTGATGTCTCAGAAATGTCTAGAGGAAAGGGTACAAATATGACAGGGTACTAGATTAGATGGCGATAGTTGAGCGATTTGAAACCGCCTGCATAAAGCCAAGTAGATTTAATGCGTCCATATGATCTAGTAGTAGTCCCAGTTCAGTTCGACGAGCAATGGTTTATATGGAAATATCTAGAAACAGTGGCGTAGATAGCTTTTTTGGCAATCGGGGGTGATGAAATGATGAATTTGTTTCAGTTTTATTTATTGTTATCGGTAAGAGTTCAGTATTCCGGCCTTCTATCAGAAAATTTAAAAAAAGGGTCGATAGACAGAGAATTAAAAAGAATTTTCATTCAAAAAATTTCGGGTTGAATCTATGCTCTCTTTTAAAATGAATTTTTAAAATTGCCAAATGTCAAATAAATAATGAAAAATAAATATTTAAACGACTTTCTCCAAGAATATAAGGTAGTTGCCCAGTATAAGTCCCCCTTAGCTCAAAAAATTTCGAACTATCAAGAACTAACATGCAATAAAGACTCGGCGGACAGCCGTCTGTTTCTATGCTATCTCCTCCGTTAGTTTTAAAGCTATCTTAACCAAACTTTGCACGAAGTCTTTTGGTACAAATACTCTGCACATTTGTCGGAACCGGCCGGATCGGACGACTATAGCATATAGCTGCCATAGGAACGATCGGTTGAAAAACAAGTTTTATATAAGTTCTTATATAAGTTTTTAAGGATTTCACATAATTTCACCAAGACCTTTCGAAATCGGACAACTATATGTTATAGCTGCCATACAAAAGTTAGGTGTGAAAAAAAGTCTTAGTGGGAAAAACTTTTTTGTTTTCAATGTTAACGCTCCCAACGCTCGTATTTATAAGTTTTAAATGATTTTACATAATTTTAACAAGATTTGTCGAAATCGGACCACTATATAGTATAGCTGCCATACAAACTGTCAGGCATATATCATGCTCCAAGGGTATATAAACTTCGGTCGAGCCGAAGTTAGCTTGCCTCTATTTTTATTATTGTTATTATCGGATGAGCGTAAACAAATTTTTCTATAATACCCGAATTTTTCAAATTTTATTTTAAAAGAAACCATGTGCATATGTATCAAACATCTACCCTGCGATCTTTTTGCATAACAATTCTTTATAAATCGCGATCTATCGAATGAAATTTATAACAAATTTTTGAGAATAGGTAGGAACTAGTATTCCTTACTATACCCTTATCTTATTTATTTAATTATTTCTTTTACAAAAAAAAAAGTCAAGTTTTTATCTTCGATTTCGTCCCCTGTCTATAAATTCCCAGGACTCCCTGTTTAAGAATGTTGTAAAAGATCTTTTAAATAAGATTTAGGGTGCGTTCAAACACACTGAAAGGCTGGCATATTTTAAAGATGCCAGTTCCATGGTTTGTGGTCGGCAAGGGTACGTGTGGTATATTTTTATTACACTAACATGGACGATTTAAGGATTCATTCATTACATAAATGGGTGTATTAAATGAAGAGAAATAAGAAAACTTTTAAAAAGAAATCTTCTCACAGTAAAGTTCAGTCTGTATTCCTTTAAAACAATATGGAATGATTGAAAAAATGAATTTTTTATCAAATGCAATGCCAAACCCATCGTTTATTATTGACGTCAAACGGATCAAATACCAACCCTATCTTTAATAGTATCAAAAGAATATCAATTTTCCATATCAATGTGATACTATTTCTACCTAAACATATGCATATTAAATATCGTGAGTTTTTTTTTTTTGGAATCCATAATAAGTATTTATTACTGATCTAATGAAAACATGATGGGTTCCATTCTATTTAGACAGCATGTGTGATCGAAAGATTTGAATTTCCCTTAACATTGTTCAGACTATGTTAACTAACAGGGCTGGCAGTTTTATTGAACCAATGTCCAAAATTTACATTAAATAAATTATTAAATTACATGCTAACCGAAGTGAGTCCACAGAAACTTGCTGACCGGAACAGTCTGCTCAGTGAAGCACCGTTAGATTAAGATGAAGAGATGACCTACGGTCCACGATCGCTCTTATCGTGTATAATAACCGCTTCGCTAAGCTCGACATTGGCATGCAGAGCCGCATCGTTGGCATTGAATTGGGCCTCTTGGGCAGAGAGGGTGGCCTTCTCAGCCGCATCGCGTGTCTCCTCGAAGTCCAGACGTGCTGCATATGCATGCGATTCGGAATGCTCCAACTTTGACTTGGCCTGAGACACCATATCGATTTGGGAGGCCAGTTCCGCAGCCGCCTCGGAGGCAGCTTTCTGGGCCAGCTCAGCGGCGGATTGAGCATTGTTCAACGCTGCGGTTAGCACACTGACATGGTTGATGGCCTGCTGTGCTGCATATTGAGCAGCCTTGGCTGAACGCTTGGCCTGTTGCAATTGGGTCAACTCGCCCTCCATGGCCTTGTGGGCCTCCACGCTCTGCTCCTCCAGTCGCCGCAATAGCACCTCCTTACCCTTGAGCACAGCAACAGCGGTGCCGGCAGCCTGGGCAGCGGCTTGAGCTAAAGTATTTTTGGCCACATAGGAGGCTTGTTTGCCGGCTGCATTCTGACTAGCCACTGCAGAGATGGCCTGATCCGCTGAGCCCTTAGCTATGCTGCGTAAGCCATTATCAGCTAGGTATCCTCCACTTCCGCTGTGATGACCAATATATTCAGAGGTCTCATAGCGTGATAACTGTGAATTGGAGGAGGGCTGCGGAGCGGCAAACTCATCATGATTTATGGCCTCGAAGTTGTACGGTGGAGCATCGTGTTCGATCACCACACTCTGAGCTGAGGCTTGGGGTGGCGGCGGTGGCGGAACATTGAGATGATAATGCCCATCTCTACGCTTAACTTTACGCCCCAGAGCTGGCACTGAAGCTAGTCAGAAAGGAAAACGGAAGGTAAAATGAATTTGCATCAGGAAATCGTGCCAGGCTCACCAGAGATTCCGATTAGTATCAACACAAGAAGCAGGTGCATTGTCGATGACATCTCTGTCTGCAGGAAGGGAAATCGATGTTATATAATCACCAGCAAACAGGAAACAGCTGTGTGCCACTAAGCAGGTGCAGGTGCCAGCTACTCCTGTGTCAAATGAAATGAAAACAATATGAGTCTTTTGATGCCTGGCGAATTTGAATCTTTAACCGGTTTAACGGACTTGTTGGAGTAGGAAAATAGTATCCAATGTTTATGGGATGGCCTCTAGTAAGAAAGGCCAATAAGGAAGGTTAAAGGTGCTTGGTATCCGTATAAGCGATTTTTTAAGCCTTCAAATAAGTAAGCACTCCAAATACTAGAACGAATGGACTTAATTTAGAACACAAACTTTTGGTTAAAACAAGTGAGAAAGTTGGTCAAGCCCGAATATAACATACTCTGTACCTGGAGTAGATGCTGAATGCAATGCTGGTGCTGCGCCAATCTCTAATTCTCTCTCTCTCTAATGGTGGAAGAGGGTGGGGGGAGGGTTGTTTACTTATTTGCTCATAACTTGAGAACCGCTCATCCGATCTTTATCATGTTGCAAGTTACTAACTATTTCCAGATTCGAGGTACGAATCGTCTAACTTCAAAACTGTAGGAGATACAACGTTTTTTCCAAATTGCGGGGGCGGGAGGGGGCGTGGCAAAAATTGAAAATAAGCTTGATCTGCCTGCAAGTATAAGAAGCATTTGTCCCATACATGTCAAACCTCTATCTCTTACCATCTCTGAGATCTGTTTGTTCATACGGACGGACGGACAGACGGACATGGCTATATCGACTCGGCTGTTGATGCTGATCAAGAATATATATACTTTACTAGCAAATAGCCCGTCACGCTTCGCTGCGCCTTCAACAGTATTTAACCAACGCACACCCACTTACCACCCACTTCAGGCCCACATTCCACCCAATTTCCGCCCACTTCCCATTTCCATCCCACCCACATCCCAACCACTTCCCGCCCACATCCCACCCACTTTCCGCCCACTTCGCACCTACATCCCACTCACTTGCCACCAACATACCGCACACTTCCCGCCCTTTTCCCGCCCAAATCCCGATCACTTACCATTTCCATCCCACCCACATCCCTCCCACTTTCCGCCCACTTCCCACCCACATTCCATCCACTTCCCATTTCCATCCCACCCACTTCCCACCCACATCCCATCCACTTCCAGCCCACATCCCACCCACTTTTCGCCCACTTCGCACCTTCATCCCACCCACATTCCACCCACTTGCCAAACATATACCGCAAACTTCCCGACCTCTTCCCGCCCAAATCCCGATCACTTACCATTTACATCCCACCCACATCCCACCCACATCCCTCCCACTTACCGCCACATTCCACCCACATCCCATCCACCTCCCACTTAACGCCACATTCCACCCACCCACTTCCCACCTACATCCCACCCTACATCCCACCACTTACCCACATCCCTCTTCCCGCCCACTTCCCACCCACATACCACACACCTCCTGCCGTCTTCCCGTCATCTTCCCGTCCACTTCCCGCCCACTTCCCATTAACATCCCACCCACATCCCTCCCGCATACCACCCACATCCCTCCCACTTCCTGCCACATTTCACCCACTTTACATCCACTTACCACCCACTTCCAAAACAACTTTCCACCATCATCCCACCCACATCCCATTCACTTCACAGTGAGCATCCCGGCCATAGTTCCAACATCGGAAAATTAAAAAAATTATTAAAAATAAATTCTCATTTTGACCTTACAACCCGAGTTTCAAGCTAATCGTATGAAAAATAGTTTTTGCATGCAGAATTTTCCGTCCATTTTCCTCTTGGGTGGCTTTTCCGACATTGAAAAATCACATTACAAATTATTTCGTATGTTGTCCTTACAAACAGAGTTTCAAGCCAGTCGGATGGAAAATTGGTTTTTTTTATGCAGAATTTTCCGGGAATTTTTCGACCGTCAGGTCAAATTTTCCAACTTCGGAATATAACATTTTAAACTATTTCGTATTCCATACTTACAAACCGAGTTTCAAGCCAATCGTATGATAAAAACTTTTTTGGATTTAGAATTTTCCGGCCAATTTCCTCTTGTGCGGATTTTCCAAAATCTCTATTTCGCGTACTATGCTTACAACTTATGTTTTGAAAATAAGTTTGGCGCCAATCGCTGGCAACTAAAGTTTCGCCCATACAACCTTGAGCACGCACTTTCCACCCAGCGGTGTGAATTTTCCGGAAGATTGGTATGCAGTTGTTGTGGAATTTTCATATAGATCTTTGAAAATGAGTTTGAACTTGATCGGATGAAAAACAAAAAAGTTTCATACAACCGTTTTCCGCGAATTTTCCACATTTGCCGACAGAATTTTTCAAAATCCGTTCTTAGTACTCACTTTCAGCATAAGATAAAACTACTGTGAAAATCTCATCTTCCTATCTTTTATGGCTTAGGCTGTACGACGGTCACCAGTCAGTCAGTCAGTCAGTCAGTCAGTCAGTCAGTCAGTCAGTCAGTCAGTCAGGTTGAACTTTTTTATATATATAGACTAGCAAATAACCCGTCGCGCTTCGCTGCGCCTTCAATAGTACAACAACGCTCACTCACTTACCACGCATTTCCCACCCACATCCCACCCACTTCCCGCCCACATACCACCCACATCCCACCCACTTCCCGCCCTCATCCCACCCACGTACCACCCACAACCCACCCACATACCACCCACATCCCACCCACATACCACCCACTCCCACCGTCTTTCCGCCGTCCACTTCCCGCCCACATCCCACCCACTTCCCGCCAATTTCCCGCCCACATCCCACCCACATCTCACCCACTTCCCGCCAATTTCCCGCCCACTTACCGCCCACATCCCGCTCACATTCCACTCACATCCCACCCTCATCCCCCCACTTCCCGCCCACATACCACCCACATCCCACCCACTTCCCGCCCACATACCACCCGCTTCCCGCCCATTTCCCGCCCACATCCCACCCACATCCCACCCACATCCCACCCACATACCACCCACTTCCCACCCTCTTTCCGCCGTCCACTTCCCGCCCACATCCCACCCACATCTCACCCACTTCCCGCCAATTTCCCGCCCACTTACCGCCCACATCCCGCTCACATTCCACTCACATCCCACCCTCATCCCCCCACTTCCCGCCAATTTCCCGCCCACATCCCACCCACATCCCATCCACTTCCCGCCCACATACCACCCGCTTCCCGCCCATTTCCCGCCCACATCCCACACACTTTACATCCACTTACCACCCACATCCCAGTGGGCTTCCCGGCGGTATTTCCAACATCGGAAAATAAAAACAAAAATTAATTCCGATATTGACCTTTCAAACCGAGTTTCAAGACAATCGGATAAAAAATAGTTTTTTGCATGCAGAATTTTCCGACCGTTTTCCTCACGGGCGGATTTTCCGACATTAAAAAATCACATTTCAAATTATTTCGTATTTTGTCCTTACAAACCGAGTTTCAAGCCAATCGGATGAAAAATAGTTTTTTCATGCAAAATTTTCCGGGAATTTTCCGACCGTTGGGTCAAATTTTCCTACTTCGGAATATCACATTTCAAACTATTTCGTATTCTGTCCTTTCAAACCGAATTTCAAGCCAGATATGGTCGGAAATGATTCCTTCTCCCTGTTACATACTTTTGCACAAACTTAATATACTCTATGTACTTACCTTTGGTAAAGAGTATAAAAAGGAAAATTAAATCTACAACGCCCGATTATTTAGCAACTATATAAAATATCTGAGAACGTTGTACCACTAAGCAATGAAACATAAAGCCGTTATCCTTGAGTTTTTTTTTATTCCCTTTTTACGTTGAAAATAAAGTCCCAGAAACTGATTGCCCCAAAGCCGAGAGCAACATATATTAATAATATTCATTTAATATTTATTCATTGTTTTAAGTTTTTCATTCTATAGAGCTGTAAATCGTCCCAAGTATATGAAAATGGATATTATAATCAGATTTCGTGTTTCTGTGTTTTTGAGGGGGAACATCCGAAAAATATGCAACATTTTTATAACTTCACTACACATTATACGATCTTGATTTACACTCAGTAAAGTAAAGATGCCCTTTCGTTGACAAAAGTAGAGTAATCCCGCTTTTTCTTGAACCGTGAACTTTTCTTTTAATCTTTGAGATCTGTCTGTATAAACAGACAGACAGACGGACATTACTATATAGACTCGACTGTTGATTCTGATCAACCACAAAGTATTGCATTTAAACGATTAAAACGATTTTTTCTAAGCTTAAAAAATTCTATTAAATAGAGTCTGAAGACAGAAAAAGTCTAGGAAATACTCATGATATAGTCCTTCGTCTGTTTTAAATGATCATATTTTCAATTTTTCGATATCATCGCGCTTTAAAAATAACGGAACTATAAAAATTGACGACTTTTTCATAGAGGTCCAAAATCTTAATACATTTTCTATCAAAAGCTTTTTCCGATTTCTTCTTGAAAATGTACCTCTTAGGGCAGATTTCTCATGTTGCTGTTTTTGCAAATCTAGTACGTTTGCTCAGTTTCATGTTAACCATTTAGATGGATTTCGTAGTAATGTACTTCATCCTCATTGATTTGAAAACAATGTACATGTAGTTGCAAAATATATGTGGATTTAAATTTGAGCAAAAACAGGAACATGAGAAAACGGCCCTTAAAGCACATAAGGCAGGAAAAATCCAAAGCAAATGAATTAACCAAAGATCAAATTAACATTACTGTAGGTCAAACGAGAGCGTAAGTTAAAGTCGGCTCTAACCGACTTCGATATACCCGTTACTCATGAAAAAACATTTTTAACAGTTTTCCTGCGCTCCTTAGGGTGACCATCCGATAAGTATGCAACATTTTGTTTATGGTGGGAGGGGGGGTAGCGGGGGAGTTTGGTTCACTTTTTTGCTCATAACTTTAGAACCGTTCATCCGATCTTTATCATTTCTTCGGCAATTCGATTCATTTGGCTAATTACTAACTATCTCTAGAAGGTACAAATCGTCTATCTTCAAAACTGTAGGAGATATAACGTTTTTTCCAAATTGCGGGGGCGGGAGGGGGCGTGGCCAAAATTTGAAATAAACTTAATCTGCGTGCAGATAAAAGAAGCATTTGTCCCATACATGTCAAACCTCTATATCTTACCATCTCTGAGATCTAGGTGTTCATACAGACGGACGGACGGACGGACAGACGGACATGTCTATATCGACTCGGCTGTTGATGCTGATCAAGAATATATATACTTTATATGGTCGGAAATGATTCCTTCTGCCTGTTACATACATTTGCACGACTTTAGTATACCCTTTTTACTCTACGAGTAACGGGTATAAAAAGTGAGAAAAGTTGTTGAACCGTATCAGTTAAAAAAATATTTTAATAATATTTACGAAGTGTTTTTAATATACCGATCATCATACCCCTTTCCGACCAGTGCACTGTGGGCCGGAAATCCCATTTTTTGTCCAAAACTCTGATATTTCTACACCAGCCTAGCTAGGTAGATGCAGTTTTTGACGAAATTATCTTAAAAAATTAAACTTAAGTCACATAATTTAAAAAGCAACAAAAAATTGTATAGAATATTGATAATCCAAATCAACCAAAATCAAATTATAGAAAAGTATTGTTAATTGGATTTGTCCCAATTCTTGCATAGAAGTATAAATAAGTACCATATAAATAAAAAAAATTAATATGTCTAACGGCTTAAGAGATATAGTACATTATTCAAAGAAAATAATGATTTTGGGTACTCTTAACGCAAAATTGCCAAATGTAAAAAAACCCACAAAATTTTATAATTTTTCCATTTTTTATGTACACGCTTACGAATGAAAACTTCTTCTTAGTCTAGTGCAAAGTCGAAAATAAAAAATCAAATTGCGGAAGCTGTTGCTTTCAAATCCCTTTTTTTTTGCAGCAATTTTAAGAAAAATCAACTTTGAACGGCTGGCATTCAAAAACTATTTTGTTAAAAGGTTTTAACTTTTGGCATAAAATAGCTAAATGCAGTCAAAATAATTGCCGACCTTAGTTTTATCCAGTTTCCCGTTTTATCCAGTAAAAAAAAATGGGACTTTTGGCCAATATTTCGGGCTGCCCAGTGTGCAAGGTGGATTCGTCTGGAATTTGCTTGAAAAGGACATTATGGCCGTACCATACTGATTCAGCTGGTTGCTGGGTTATTTGAATTTAATTTCAAATGTCTCAAAACTGAGCAATTCCACAATAAAACAATAAAATAAAAATTAAAAATTTAAACCGCAGCTCTGTTTACTATCAGGCCTGTTCCCGCTTTCGATTTCGATCAAATCAGGCTGATTCGTTATTGTTAAATGTTCTCGCTTTCAAAATCCGACTGTGATATTTAAAGTCCCAACTGCCATCAATCGATCCTCTGGATGGCAAAAAGATTCGACCGAATTCCTGAATCGATTTTTAGAAATCACAACTCTTATCAATTCCGTTTGATCGGATTTTAAAACGGGAACATGCCTGTTTATTCTTGCCACAGAAAACGATGTGTGTCACTTTGTATTTGTTCCACTGAAGAACCTGTTTACTCTTAAGGCCGGGACCACCTCACCAAGTTGGCGACGACAACACAAAAAACTGAACACAACACAGTAATCACTCAAGTTGATAGACAAACGGGCCTCATCACACTTACAACGGCTATAGCGCACTCAAAGAGGACGTCCTGACTGGAAGACAAGCAAAACGTTTCTAATGCAGTTGCAAAAAAAACCAAACCAAACGACAACAAACCAAAGTCAAAGCCGATCGACAGGTTCGCTGGAAAATGCTTTTACTTTCGCGAACTCAACGGAAATGCAACGTAGGAGAAGGCCAGATCCGGTGGATACTCGTTGCCGATTGCCAGTGGTGGCCTGGAAGCGCCATGTATTTATAAACAAAGTGGTCGGGCGGGTCGTGTACGATGAAAGTGCAAACCCGTTGCCCGTTTTCTTTATGAGTTTGCAATGCATTGTAAATTGGTACGCCACATTGGTGTTGGGTCAATGCTTCCATGGTTGGACATTGAATAATTTGCCGACACTGGCGTGATGCTTTAAACAGCCTCGAGATGAGGCGGCACAAACGGAATGTCTGCTTCCTGACCAGCGTGTGAACACTTGGCGAATGGTTACAAACTCAATGGTGGCGCAGCTGATGCCTCCACTTGCTGCGCAAGAGTTCCGCCCGTCGGCGCTCCCGACTGGCCCGCTGTCTGGCCTCTTGAGCGGCACAGGCCGCCCGCTCTGCCGCCTTTTGAGTATTCTTGTAGTCTGAGCGTGCCCCCTCCAGTTGCTTCAGCAGCAACTCCACCCGCTTCTTGGCCGCTTCAACTAGCTGCTGTTTCTCGCCTAGTTCCTGTAAAGCTCCGCTGGCTGCTTGCTCTGAGTTTTGCACATTATCCTGGGCATTTTTAACCGCCTCGGTGAGTGTCTTCAGCTGTACACCCGCCTGAGCGGCCGCCTTCGAGGCAGCTGAACAGGTGGCTTGCGTAGTTTGCAGAGCTGTGCCTTCCTCCTGGACCACCAGTTCACCTTCATGCACTTCGGACTCCAATTGCTCGACAATTTGCTGTTTGCCGGCCAGGGCAGCTTCTGCTGCCTTAGCTGCGGCCAGGGCTTTATCAGCCAATTGTTGTTTCACTTGTCGTGCGGCGGCTTCACCGGCGGACACTTGAGCATCCGATGCTGCCTTGGCTTCTTGAGCCGCTTTTAGAGCTATGTTGGAGGCTTTTTGCTTGGAGTTGGTACCAGACATTTTTATGTTGCAGTTCTTGTTACTATCCGAGCTACTCGAAGAGCGGCAGCTGCCTTCTGTATCGCCATCTTCGTGCAACAGATTGGCCATCTCTTCGCCAGGCTGAACCAACGAACAGTCCTGCATTGGGGCGACAAGAAACAAGAGTATTATATAGAGGAAAACTCGCTTTTGGGCACCCATTTTGCAGGGAAACACAAAATTAATTATTTATTATTCTGAATAACTCTGGGCATTTCCGGTATGAAATTTTTGAGACCATATTCTCAGGCTTCTATATGTGGCTTATGGGCGAATACTAAGTAAATTCTAAAAATCTAAGTTTTTCCTGGCACAAAGAGAAACCAGGGAAGACCTGGATTTCGGGTGTCAGACCCACAAATGATTAGAACTACTTCGACTTAAAGCTGGAGAATTACAGAGAAACTGTGATAAAGATTCCTCCTTTAGAAACGTTATAAAAACTGAAAGGAAAGCTTGCCACAAGTAACGTCTATTCTCATAGATTGTAAATGTACCTAAATGTAAATTTAAAATTGGCTATACAGCTCCAAAGGGACCAAGCCAAGTTTTTCCAATCTCTTGGCGTGTGTGCTTTAAATTTTTCGCACACAAGAGACCAAGGGCCGGTCACAAGTTTAAGCTTTTTCATGGCACAGCCGGCTCCAATAGCTGGTGAAGGTGACCGAATGTGTAAAAGCTATTATCAAAAGACAGAAACAACTTTTATTATTAGATGTTCAGAGGTGGGATCGAACCCACGACCTCCCGCCCAGCAGCTCAGCACACTAACCGCTAGGCCACACGCGGCCTCTCATAGATAGCTCATAAAAAATTAGCTTGGGCTGGAATGACACTTTAAATTTTTTTCCCAAAAATTATTTTAAAGATTATGCAATTCTAGGATTTATAAAACCATTGTTTTATGTTTAAGTAGAAGTTTTCTTGTTGGGGAAATTTCGGATCGCGACCAATCCTGATTTATTGTGCCCCCCCTACTGAGTTTACAACTCTTCTAGCAGCCCTTTTTTCTATACCAAGGTCAGGATTTTCTTGGTTTCTGGTATTGTTTGTCCCCTGTGGAAGATCCAGTAGAGGTAGGCAGTGTTCCCGTCTTCGTTCCAAAATTCTATCTCACCGCAGGAGCTCGGTAAAGAACCCGTGGAGGTATTTTGCGATTATTCGCTGTATAAAATTTGTTTAGAGTAAGTAGCGACGTCCATCCTCTGTAGCAGCAGCGTCGATAGACAGACACTATACGACAAACCCGTCCACCTAAGGCTCGCACGAGCCGAAGTCTGTCGTATTTTTAAGCAAACACGAGCCGAAGTTATGGTTGTGGGAATCGGTGAGCACTGCCTAGCAAGTAAAATGCGTGTTATCTGGAGAGAGCTCTCTTGTTTACTAACACAAGCTCACTTTTTTATCCTCTCCATTTGGCCGCCTCTGCTTTACGAGCGTACTCTGCTCTCTTTTGCACAAGCAAACATGTGCTCACTGAGAGCGCTCTCGCGTGTCTAAACGCACACATGCAAAGACACAATAAGCATGTGTGTTTTGACGGTCACTGGTTTAGAGGAATTTGAAGAAAAAAAGTTTATTTTACAGGTTATCTAGTTCAAAAATATATTTTGACAATTTTGGTATATTTGAATAAGTCTCTAAAGTGACGTAACCTAACGTTACGTTCTTCCGGTCTAGAGGGCGAAATTTTGCATGTTTTTGAAAAATTCGTGGAAAGAAATCTGGAAGAGATTTTGTAATTCTGTTTATTGTATTTGGTTGTACAGGTTATTATAAAAAATACAAAGTTAAAAATTTGTGAATGCGAGGGCTGTTCCAAAAGCTCTCGGGATCCAAAGTAGGCTCTTATAAAAAAAGATGTGTCGATGGTACCCAAGTTTCCGGGATTTACAATTATCAGAAAGCAAAACGGAAGATGGATAGTTGGTTAGTATGAATGCCTTTATCGTCCGTAGGAGAATCGCAAAAATAAAATTGATTTTAAAAAAATGGCGGCTTTTTAAAAACGAAAAATCGATTTTCGACCATTTTTTTTGCAGTCCAGTGTACAAAAAAATTTGTAAAAACTTTTTTTTTCTCAAAGATTGAGCCGATAGCCACGTTAATTCTGCGTCCATAAAGCCCCACATTATCAAAATCGGTTCGGTAACACTTGAGAAAACATGGGCACCATTTTGATAAACGTGGTTTCAAGAAAAAAGCATTCAAAGTTTGAAGGAAATTGAAAATTGCTTGTTTTATCAAAGACATTGGTCGACAAAAACGGCCATATCTTCTAAAGCATGTCGAATTTCGGAAAATGCTTTTGGGATAATATTTTTGAATATCTAAGCTAAAAAATAAAAGAAACAAACAAAAAATTTTTAGACCAGAAGAGGGCCTTACATTTTCTCATTTAGGCCTTTTCTCGCTTTCGATTCCGATCAAATTGTGCGGAGTCGAAATTGATAAATGCTCTCGCTTTCAAAAACCGACTGTGATCTTCGGATTTTAGCTTCAAAGCCCCATTTATCATCATTCTTAATAACCAAAAAAATTCGTCCGAATTATTTAATCGATTTCTGGATATTACAGCTCTTTCCAATTCATATTCCACAGTTTTGCAGATTGATGGTTTGTACATTCTAGAGATAGTTAGTAATTAGCATTATTTATCGATTTGCCGAAGAAATGAAAAAGATCGGTTGAACGGTTCTGTTCTGCTGGACATCCTTATACGCATCAAAGACCACACCAGTTTTAGTTTATTTAAGACTTCTGAAAAACAAAGAAATAAAACATTTTTTGGGCTCAACTGAAGCACGAACCCAAACCATGCGCACAGAATACGAATAAAATAACCTCTCATCACACAACACCATCCCCATCGGTTTTGGCAGCATGTCTAAGAGGCTACTTATATATCATCGCTCTCGCTTTCTAATTTACATGTGATCTCGAAAGGAATTGAAGTAAGCATATTTGAAATGGTACAAGTTCGAAAGGCATGACCCAATCCTTAAAACCTCTAATTGTGCAGAATATCTCAAAAATCGAGATTGAATTTTCTATCTCAACACAGAATCTTTTAACGAAACATAAGTTTCGGTACGTACCAGAACCGGAACCGAAACCAAAATTCGATAAGGTTTGATTTCCGGATTAAAATATAACACAAAAATATCCCGTAGTGCAGGGACTTTTTCAGGTCGCATCTTAGACTTACCTTAGTACATATTTTTAATACAAACAGTATAGCTTGGAGATTTATTCATATAAAGTGCCAAATTCCCCATGTATTATTGGCCCCTGCTTATCCTGCTTGCTTTTATTTCAGCTGCTCATTCCAATAATAAGCGCTTCTTTTCCTCCGGTAAGACTACCATCAAACCAGACATCAAGCCCGTTTTCTGCCGCATTAATCCAAAATCTAGCAACATTGCCTGCAGTGCGATTGAGGCCAAAACGTCCAAAGATGCACAACCAAGTGCTGGGCAAAAAGCAGCGCAGCATGTCAAAGAAGATAAAGCTTTAGAGGCGGCGTTAGCCGGAAAGAAGCAAGTGCTTGAGCAACTATATCAAAGCCAGTGCGATTCTAACAAAACTTTAGAGGAGTTAACAAAATCGAAGAACAGTAGTCGGTGTTCCATGGAGACAGCCGATCGAATGGTCAGTACAATGAAACAGCATTTGGAGATGCTACAAGTTATGCTGACTGATTTAAAAACAAATGTGGAAAGAATACGCCATGTAGCCGTCAATGCCCGGCAGGAGGCTACCGCTAAGCGAGCTCTGCTAGAATCATTCCAACAACGGGCAAAGGAACTGCGATTGTGCTTGCAGCAAGCCCATAGAGATTTCGAGCGAACACTGGAGAGTGCCGAGAAGGCAGGGTCATCAGCCACAGAAGCTAAACAGCGTGTTGAAAGCTATCAAGAACAACGATGATGATTGTTGCATGGAAGATGAAGATCGTGTGGGGAGTAGAGTTGTGTTGATTGTGTTTAATCTTATAGCAAATAAATGGTTTAATATATTTCCTGGCATATGCTAGTCGAACTCGGACAACAACCTGGCTGAGTTACATAATAACCGTCATACGCCAAAATAAAAATGTAAATGTAAATAATCTGCGGCGGTTTTAAGTCTAACAGCGACACACCATCTCTATCCAAGTGTTTACCGAGCTTCATCTTAATATTAGACAATTTGGTTTCCAATTTTTTTCCATATATTAATATTTTCTACCCATAAAACCCTAATCCTGTGTCCTATGTTTACGCTTCAACAAAATGTAGACTTCACACCTCTGCTAATCTAAAACATTGTTAAGTTTGCTACAATATTTAATCCTTTTGAATATTATTTGAATTAAAATTTTTGCACCGTGCGTGATAATTGAATTCCGATAACACTGCCATCTCCAATCGATTTCCCAAAATATATCGATAGTTAGAAATAGTCAAAGCACCCCTGCCATCGCTAGCTGTTTTTTCCATCCCCAACCGCATTGGCCTGTGAAAGTTGAAAAAATATAAAGAAACGCTTGTAACAACAATATACTTAGCAAAAACATTTTAGAAATGGCTCGCAAGAATGCCCAGGCCGAGGACCTGTCGAATGTGGAGTTCGAGACCAGCGAAGATGTGGAGGTAATACCCACATTCAATGCCATGAATCTGAAGGAGGAACTGCTACGCGGCATCTATGCGTACGGTGGGTAGTCTAGTCTAGTTGTATGTATGTATACTAACTCCCTCCCTAATCCTCTTTGTAGGTTTCGAGAAGCCATCGGCCATCCAACAGCGTAGCATCAAACCCATTGTCAAGGGGCGCGATGTGATTGCCCAGGCCCAATCCGGTACAGGCAAAACGGCCACATTCTCCATTTCCATACTGCAAAGTTTGGACACCACGCTGAGGGAGACACAGGTGTTGTGTCTGTCGCCCACACGCGAATTGGCTGTGCAAATTCAGAAGGTTATTCTGGCTTTGGGGGATATGATGAATGTTCAATGTCATGTGTGCATTGGAGGAACAAATCTGGGAGAGGATATCCGGAAACTGGACTACGGCCAGCATATTGTGAGCGGAACACCAGGTCGTGTGTTCGATATGATCAAGCGACGAGTTTTGCGTACTAGGTGAGTTTGCAGTTGGAAATATGAATTATCAAACAAAACTTATTGAGTCCCTTCTAGAGCAATCAAAATGCTGGTTCTGGATGAAGCTGATGAGATGCTAAACAAAGGATTTAAGGAGCAAATCTATGATGTGTATCGTTATTTGCCGCCAGCCACACAGGTTGTGCTCATCTCGGCCACCTTGCCCCATGAGATACTCGAAATGACCTCGAAATTCATGACAGATCCCATACGCATTCTGGTCAAGCGGTAAGTGAAGCGAAAACTATACTTGATCAGATATTTTTATTAAACAAAACTTTTCTTGCCTGACAGTGATGAGTTGACTCTGGAGGGAATCAAACAATTCTTTGTCGCCGTCGAGCGCGAGGAGTGGAAATTTGATACGCTTTGCGATCTCTATGACACCTTGACCATCACCCAAGCAGTGATCTTTTGCAATACCAAGCGTAAGGTGGACTGGCTGACAGAGAAAATGCGTGAGGCCAACTTTACGGTAAGCTCTATGCATGGCGATATGCCGCAAAAGGAGCGAGATGAAATCATGAAAGAGTTCCGTGCGGGACAGTCGCGTGTGCTCATCACCACCGATGTGTGGGCCCGTGGCATTGATGTGCAGCAAGTGTCCCTGGTCATAAACTACGACTTGCCCAACAATCGTGAGCTGTACATTCATCGTATTGGTCGTTCAGGTCGTTTCGGACGCAAGGGTGTGGCCATTAACTTTGTTAAATCAGATGATATACGCATCTTGCGCGATATTGAGCAATATTATTCAACGCAAATCGACGAGATGCCCATGAATGTGGCCGACTTGATTTAAATTTGATCTAAATACAACTTTTCTTAGCATTAACCGAACGATTACCTAAAACTGAAGTAAACCACGTTTATACACAACCCAAATCTGTATAATAATTAAAGTAACACATTAAGAATTAAATACAGAAAACAGTTTGTACAAGCGCTATCGGGTGGTAAGCAGTGGGGAATTTATACTGTAAGAAATTTCGTGAAATGCTGAGGAGCAATTGCAAAAGGCTTGGCTCACAGCAAGTTTGATTGTCAATTGATTGATTGAATAAGAATATTAGGATGGCAATACGATACTTTCATCTGGTCTTTCAGGTAAGGTGGCAATACCAAAACGTTAAGCTCCAATAATCAAATTTTTCCATTTAGGGGAGGGTTAGTCTAATGCAAATACAAGGTAAGATTATCAGAAATTACAGAAAAAATCTTGTTTCTGACCCCCGTAAATGAAAAAAATTGCCACCGACCCTAGTATTTTTAAATATTTCGATGTTTTTTTAATTTATTAAAAAAACTTAAAAACAACGTTATACAATGTTTGTAATTGTCCGTAAAGTTGATTTAAAAAAAAAAAATAGCGGCAAGCTAACTTCGGCTCGACCGAAGTTTATATACCCTTGGACCTTGATATATTGATATGTGCCTGACAGTTTGTAAGGCAGCTATACTATATAGTGGTCCGATTTCGACAAATCTTGTTGATATTATGTAAAATAAGTGAAAACCTATAAATACGGGCGTTAGGAGCGAAAACAAAAAAGTTTTTCCCACTAAGACTTTTTTTCAGACCTAACTTTTGTATGGCAGCTATACTATATAGCATAGCTGTTAAATTACGATTACGATTAGTAATCAATTACACTATTTTTTAAAAATAATTGTAATGATTATATAATCCTCTTTGTCAAAAATATTTGATTACTAATTGATTACTTTCAGAAATAATCAGAAATAATCGGGATTATTTAGGATTACCAAAAAATAATCAAAAATAATCAAAAAATAATTCGACTACTTCACAAGATTATTTTTGATTATTTGTGATTATTTTCATAGCCAGATTTGTTATTTCATATAGCACTTTAAGCTGCCTACTAATAATTGTCGGTAATGGCGTAGAGGTTAAGGCCTATGACTGAAAGGCAGTAAGTCCTAGGTTCAAGTCCCAGTTTGCGAAATATTTTTTTTTTTGTTTTTTCTTTTAATCTAGAAATCATTGAAAACTTATATTTACGAGCGTTGGGAGCGATAGCATTAAAAACAAAAAAGTTTTTCTCACTAAAACTAGTTTTTCAACCGATCGTTCCTACGGCAACTATATGCTATAGTCATCCGATCCGGCCGGTTCCGACGGATTGCAGCGTATTTATACCAAAAGACTTCGTGCAAAGTTTGGTTAAGATAGCTTTAAAACTGACGGAGGAGATAGCTTAGAAACTGACGGACAGACGGACATGGCTATATCAACTCAGCTCGTCATGCTGATCAAGAATATATATACTTTATGTGGTCGGAGATGCTTCCTTCTATGCGTTACAAACATCCGGAGAATTTTAATATACACTCTCCAAGGGTATAAAAAAGGAACTTGGAAATTTTTTGAGGTTTTTTTTTTATTATTTCTTGACGCACGAAAATTTCTCGAGAACAAACAGTTCCGACATGGATTTTTTTGGTCAAAGCTGGCAAGCATTTGTATCGAATTTATGTTAAAAATCTATTAAAAAACATTTATCAGAAAGTTGTCGGAAAATGTATTCAAAAATGTCAAGAGACTCTGTTAACCGATTTTCAAATATTTTTTTGATTAATTAATCCGAGTACCCACCATTCTGGTCTGAACTAAGGAATTTGAAATCTGTTAATAATTGACGGATTTAGGGTTCCCTCAATAAGGGAAGAAATTTTGACTTTAAAACCCAAATAATCCTTTATTTAGTGAAAGATCACAAATTTCCTAGTTCAGAACAGAATTACATCACTTCATAACAAAAAACCCGATTTCAGTTTTTCTCTTAGATAATCCTTTCTCAAAAAATGTCTGCAACCAACTTTGAACCGGAATACAATAACAAAATTTCTAATTTTATTAAAACCAATCACACGGTTCTACAAATTAATACCTTTTCTTTCAATCTTTTAACAATACCTGCGTACCTACTCATGCTGATCTTAGTTTCCGTTTCCAAGATATACCCAGATTACCGTTCTAGAATTTTTGTTTCTAAGCGTTAATTGCTGATTTTATTAAACCTCTAGGACATTTTATATATAGAAAAATGTAACGTCTTACTAATACCCGCTTAAACGATGCATATTTGTGTATAAAACGCATAGCAAAAAAAATTTTGAGAAAAAATAAGGTTTAGGGTCTGCGACTTGGACTTACAGTTTATCACTCATACGTACTGTTGCCCATGCCTACATTTTTAATTTTTTAGTAGTTGGCGTAGACTTGGTTTGAAGTCATAACATTTGACAAAAAGGTACAATGACCAATAAAGAATGTTTTTATATTACAGACACAATATGTAGGTAAATATATTTGGTACTTAATATATTTGGTAAAAATTTTATATTACGGCAAAATTTCTACTATTTTGCGCTGTTTACTTCTAGATGAAAACAAGTTTTAGCCGTTTATTAAGAGGCTATCAAGATATCTTTGAAGTCAGGTCCCACACTGAACTGAAGTGCTGCGCATCACGGTTGCAGCCGTTCCTGCGAATAGTCTACTTTTACTGGGCTGCTTATAATTAAGCGTCTTCAGGATCGAAAAATAATGCGGATTACTATACTACTATGGGCAAAAAATACAGGGAAATTATTCATAAATCAAAAACTCTTTATTTAATATTGTCAATTCATTTCATTCCCTTGAAAGTAACCTCCCCCTCCAGCATTACACTTGCGCCAACCTTTTTTTTTCAATTTTGTTTGTGTTTGTAGGACAATTTTTTTCTTTATCGGGTCTTTCTTGTCCTCTGTTGCTTCTGAGCACAGATAAGACTAATACTAAAATATTTTGCCTTCCGTTTGGCGCGGCAAGCGCTCAACAACTGTGTAAAGCTCATGACAGAGTGGCGCATTTATGCAAAGCCGCACCCAAACTCGTGCTTGGTAGCATGACCGCTGTAGTAGATCTCCCAGGGGGTGTTTTATTTCTCTCATCTGTGGTAGCGCTATTTTCTTGCTTCCATATCCAATCCATCGCATTTCCTGGTGCGGTAACGTCCGATGAATATTCCTGAGGACATTCACCAAGAAATACATCACCATCTCCTTGAGGGTGCGGCACTCCAGATATTCTCAAATCGTGGTCCTTAAAACGTTTGCGTGAGTCGTCATCAGGGGTCCGTATCCGAGGCATTGTAGTCGCAGTTTTCTTGGTGGAGATTTTTTACGATGGTGTACCAAACCCGACGCACTAACCCTATATTAACCCTGTAGGAAGGGGACGCCGTCCGTTAGTCAGCGAATCGGGTGCATTTGCTCCGGTGGTCACCACGAGGAGGTGTAAGTCGACTTGAGACGTAGTAAGCCAGGATCACTCTGGGTTCGCCAAGTTGAACCGAATTGCTTCCATAGTAGCCAAAATGGACACTCAAAATGGTTTTCACTGTAATGTCTGTAGTATCTGACTAAGGACAGTGCGTACATGGCCCTTTGTTGAAACCCCGCTCGTTGACCATGCTGACTTCAACTTGCGAGCCACACTAGTCGCACTTTCTAAAATGGGCAGTCTTAAGAATTTAGTCCCATATAAAAGGGTGAAAATAACGGATCTCTTCGTTCGAAATGGGCTCGCTTCGTCAAAATTTGGTCCTAGTCTACCAACCTGCTCCATTTTTATTTGTTGTTCGATTAAATTCAAATTTGAAGGAAACTTTGAAGGCTTTTCGCAGAGGTTAAAACATGATATAAAATTTTTGGATTTTTAAATTCATTATGTACACCCTAAAAGTAATCGATTAAGATGGTATCAGCTATATTTTTTTCGGCTTCCCCCTCGTACTTTAATGCAACTACAAAAATTCAACACGCGAATAAGTATTGCAATGGTGTCGAAATTGGTCAGTCGATTTTTTTTTATAGAATTTTATCGAACTAAACCATTTGCTACAAGCCATTCTATTTGTCGGGCATTTAATGGCGTCATATCATCATATAGTTTAACAAGTGAACTAATTATAGTAATTTTTTGGCAATTTTATCACGGCTGCAGGCAAAGTTACAGCCTGTTATATCCGAAAATCAAGATTAAAATTTCTAGGAGGAAAACTAGACTCCAATCCCAAATGTTTATAGGAGTTTTAATAAAGCAACTTGATATAGCATTGTCTTAACAAAATATTTATTGAACAATACTATCCTATAGGTGATTTTTTTAGCACAAAAAAATTTTGGATGGCTGAGTTCACATGGAATGACCCATATAGATTTGATGAATAAAACTGGAAAATTTGACTTTTTTAACAAAAAATGGATATGGTGAAGCAACTACGGTCTAGCCTATTTAAAATCGCAATCTTTTAAGCTAGATCGTTACCAAATTTAAAATGAAAAGTACGTTAGTAGGCTGCCTTTTCAATAAATATTTGGCGACCTACTCGGTGTGAATTTCTATTATGGAGCCCTCGTTGCCTGAGCTCCACGTTTTATTTTTTTTCCATATTTTAGCATAAATTGCATTGCTAAGCAAACATTCCATTTGTTCTATTTGAAATAATAAAATAACTTACAGCTTTAAGTGTTTTCAGTTTCAAAAATAGCCATTTGTTTTTTTCTCTGTGAGGTATTTGTTTAAACATTTCCAATGTCAACTTAATGCTATTCCATTAACAATTAAAAATACACAAGTCATTGCTATATATACACATTGTACACAAAATACTAGAAACTAGTTTTAGCTAACTACAGACTTTGGTCTAAAGTGAGTTCCGCTCATTAAAACAACCGCTCAGCTCAGCTGGACTCCATTCGATTTCAGCTCATTACTTCTGATTGCTGAGGTATTGCCACATACGCGGAAGTCAAAGAATTTTGGCGCTGCTTTTTGTTATCCTCTGCCTTGAGAAGTGTGCCCAGAACAATGCCAAGAAAGAGTATAAGACCCACTTGATGATTTGAAAAGAATTTCTTGGCGCAATCACTGGGATTGTCTATGTTGAGAGAGTAAATCTGGAAAAATAAAATTAAGGAAAGTTGTTTTCGCAATGATGATCCTACAAAATGTTTACCTGCTGCATTAGATGAGCTCCAACCACACCAACTGCCGCATAGTAGGGTAGGGTCTGATCACAGGCCCAACCTGAGGCCGAAAGACCCGTTAACATAGCTGCCGTAAAACCAGAAAGCCAGACTTTTGTGTTCTCTCCAAATCGCAAAGCCGTTGATTTGACTCCTATCTGCAAGTCGTCCAGTTTGTCCTGGTGGGCATATATTGTATCGTAGACTATTGTCCAGCACACGCCCGATAAGTACAGCGGCAGGCAGGCGGCCAGGCTAACACTACCCTGGGTGGCACACCAACCCAATAAGGCGCCCCAGTTGAAGGCCATCCCCAAAACCAATTGTGGCCAGTAGGTTACCCTCTTCATTAGCGGATAGGTGATGACCAGACCCAGTGAACTGGCCCCAAGTAAAATCGATTGCCAATTTAGCTGGACTAGCACCAACAAACCCAAACTCAGCTGAGCCGATAGAAAGACAATGGCATCAAATTGACTAATCTGTCCTGAAGCCAATGGCCGGTTTCGAGTACGCTCAACCTTGGCATCGATATCCTTGTCCCACAAATCGTTTATGGTGCAACCGGCTCCACGCATAATCAACGCTCCAGTGGCAAACAGCCCCAGCATAGTGAAGTCTGGCCAGCAGCCGGCATCGGCGCTCAGGGCTATGCTCCAGGCACAAGGCCAGAACAGCAAATAAGTACCAATAGGCCGATCAATTCTCATCAGCTGGGCATAAGGCTTAGTAGCTTTGGTTAGTTGCTCCAGAAGAGATTTATCTTTTGGCAAGGTGGTTGTACTTCGATATCGAAATTGATCTTGGAACAGTGGGTGTGTTAACCTCTTCTTCTGGCTTCCAATAAGAACGCAGCTAGCCGACACAGCTGGTTGGCTTAAAGTTGTACTTGTAGCCATTAGCATGTGTTTTGTTGCCGTCGTTGTTGTTGTTGCTGCAGCCGCATAAGAGTAGGTGAGAGGAAAATAATTTCTGCTCTGCAGCCGCAAATGTCGTAAGGCAATCATCTCCAAGCTCTGTTTACGAATGGCGGGTTAACTTTTGACAGAATGAGCATAATAGTACATACAATCAGCATATAGTTTATGTTATCTTCAGCAAATTACTCACTTGCATAAAATGGCAAGAATTTTGGGGGGTGCTGTTCAGTGTGACCAAAAACAGCAAGCACAAAAATACTGAATTCTTATCGATAACAATACGACATGACGTTTAGTATTTTGGAATCCATGGACAATCCTCAGCCGAGGAAAGTACCGCAGTTACTTTTATTTGAATTGATGATTTTCAGAACACAGAAGACAGTTCTCTTTAGAAATTTTGCTGATTGTATTTCTCTCGTAAAATCCGTAGGTTTTTTTTTTATTTCAAAATCTAGTTAGGTGGTTTGAGTACCAGTAATTGTACAGTTTTGAGTTAATTTAAAATTTAAACTTTTTGATTGCGTTATATGTTTTGATGCATGTTGGAGGTGCGCGCTTGAGCAAATTTTCATTCACGTTACAAACGATTCAGGAAATAAAAATCTGTTCACTCTGTTTGTTTTTGATTTTAGTTCTCGCACAAATACTTAGGGATCATGGATCTTGGTATCTTATGAACAAAATCATGACTTCGTGTTTGTTTTTTCTATAATGTCATTCCATCAAGGTAGGTAGGTATTACCGGCTGGCCCCATGTAGGGGGGGGCCACACATAGACCTTACGGTCCTTAGTGAGGCCGGGTGCTTTATGGTACCATTTCCTTTAGAAATCCTGTAGGATTCTTGACGTTTTGGCAAATGCCAATAGTTGTTTGGGGGAGCTCTTGGCTGCCTCTTCCAGAGTGGTGAAGCTTGGGGAGTGCAGATGTTTTAATCTTGTCGTGGCGATTGCTGGGCAGCTGCAGATGAGGTGTTCTAGAGTTTCTGCTACTCCAGGTTCCTTGCATTTCATTCCATCAAGCTTACATTAAAAAAAATTTGTTGGTTAAGCTTAGTATACACTTCCACCAAAGACTCGCCAAAACAAAAATACCAAAATTGACAATTCTTTTGTTTTGGGACAATGTGACCAGATATTAAGATGTATGCATGTAAAATGGTCACTTTGCCAAGACCGTAGCTTTTGGTTTAATTTTAAACTATAAGTTTTACAATCAATAAATACAAGTTATTAACATGCGTTCTTCATGGCCAAACCCTGGCTACTGGGCCTGATGAGCAGATATGACACTTTTGCAATGATTAAATTCATAATTATAACCCAGTTTAAGTATGATTGAAGTCTCACGGTGTTTTGTACCTTACTTTGAATATTGCGCTCAATCATTGATGGGAAAATTATCCAAATTTCACCCGATTACGCATATTTGTGTATCGGCAATGTCCGATACCTCTTGAAATAATTAAAATTAATTATTCAGGGAGCTATCGATAAAAATACAAAAACTACGGACCTAGTATTTTATCGGTATTTAATCGAGGCCTTTTTGTTTTGAGTGTGGACTGCCACCAAAGAGACTGCCAAAGGATTTTGGCACAAAAATTTTTGTGAGTTTTTTTTATATGGAGTTTTTTGTTTTGGCGAGTCTTTGGTGGAAGTGTATACTAAGCTTAAAGATTACTTAATGTGTTCACAGGACCTACAAAAGTAAATATACCTTTCCTAACACGCGTTTATGCAAATATCGATCAGCGACAAAAAATACTTGCATATGGAAATTTTGCTATCATCTCTATTGCAAAAGTTGGCTTATATTTGTAAACCTGTCAAATAAAATATTAATTTTCGAAAATCCCTGTGACCGAAGCAGTCCTTTTCCTTTTCTTCGAAATCGTACTCCCTTGAAATTGATTCTGTCTGGCTCTGCACTGTCACCATTTCGGGTGATTGAACCATCTTCTTACTTCTCACGTTCTTCAGCTCCAACTGCAAATTTATTATTAAGTTTGACTCCATGAGTATGAAGTTTTTAAGCTCATGGTCTCACCCCCTATCATATAATTTAAGATGTATAATAAGCGTAAAAAAAAAACAAAGGTAAAATAGTCAAGTTTTACGGGTGCGAATAGTTTCCGCATATCGTATATTTTTTCATATATATGTCGGCTTGGTTTCATTTGAAAACTATTCGATTGAAAAATAATAAAAAACGACTACTATGAGTTATTTCAGAAGATGCCAGCAATTGAAATGAACAAATAATTCCGATCTAAAAATTTGAATTCAATGAACGTGTCTTATGAGAAGTTTTTTTTCAAAACTGTAAGGCTCTGTTGCGCCTATTTAAAAGTAAAATAGAATACTTTGATTTTCACAATTATTATTTATAAACCAAATATTAGCTTTGGGAATGTTGAGATCCTTTATATTCCATTTTGCCCATACATACATTATGTCCATACTCTTACATTCGGTATAATAATCTGGAATAATATATAATTATTTTTTAAGGTTTGTAGTTTTCTAGCGTGTGTGTCTGTCTTTGCTCGATATAGAAATAATTGACGCAATTTTCTTGTGTGAGGCACAAAATTTATTCCACGCTATATTAGTAATATTCGTTAGTTTTGGTGGACTGCAGTTACCATTCTAAAGTTTCTTTTTTTAATATTTCATTCGCCTTCTCTACCCACTAACTGAACCCAAGAAAAAAAGCTTAAACTCCTATCCAATTACCCAACCAATCAAGTTCCATTTTGCACTCATTACCAATTTTCTTCTAAATCGGCACACGGCTTCACGATTGTCCGTAACTTTTGCACACGGCCGTACTGGTTTTGCGCACGGACGTCAAATTTAAACGACATTCGTAGGCCCAGTTAGAAATAAACTCTATCAAAGCCAAGTGGAGCTAAGGCAGGCCAACAGCAACATTGCTGTCCAACGGTTGCTAGCCTCAAGAATATTTTTGTATGAATGTATGTATGAATGTATGCTTACGTACGAGTATGCCTTCGTATCAGCCGGAGACGGGACCAATAAAATTTAACTGGAACTGTTGGTAAAATTTCGAATTACAGCAACAATATTTGCTAGATTATTAATTGCAAATATATAATTTTGGACTCGAGTGAATTGTTAAGGCCTTTGATCTTGTTCTAATCCATAAATTATACTTCAAGTTGTATTTGAGTAAACAAAACCCTATCAATTAAAAAAATCACATTTATTTTATGTCAGCAGATTTTTGTTTTTCCAAGCTCAATTGAATAAGACCCTACATTTTTATGTTAAGCGTTATCATAGCCATTTATTAGTCAATTTTGTAATAGTCGTGAAAAAGCATTGTAAGTTACAGGCAGATGGAGGCATCTCCTTCCTTGTTCTTGGCGAGTCTATATAGAAAAGAAGGTCTAAATAAACGCACAGATCTCAAAGATGTCAAGAGCTAACGGCTTCAACTAGTATGTTGCAAAAAGAAAGGCTTGGCCCTTCTTGGCGCCCATAGCTGGTAAAGGTGACCGCATGTATAAAAGCTAATTTCTAAAGAAAGAAAAAAACTTTTTAATATATGGTTCAAAACGGGATTAAACCCACGCCCCCGCACAGCAGAACGACACACTAACCACTACTCCGCACCCTGCCACAAACCTGTATATTAGATATTGCTAATTGTTACTTGAAACAAGAAAAGATTTATTATCTTTCGATGTAATTGTCGAAAAAATGGTCGAAGAAAAAAAAAGGACGACTTGAAAAATTGCACCGAATTCGAGATGACACATGAATTTCCAGTTGTGTGAACTAAGAGTTGCAAAAAGCCCAGACTGCACTTGAATTGAATAATTTTTTTAAATATTGTTGCAATTGTTCTCGACGATTCCTGTCTGCTGAACGGACTTTTTCTGTGCTGAAAAGATTGAAAACCTTCCTTCGTGTCAATATGTCTAGGGATATTATACCTTCAGCTGACGAAATAGTTGACATGCTTTGCCAAGCCCAACCTCGTCGCCCCAGCTATCCGAAATTATACATCTTTATTATTTTTCAATATTAAATAATACTAAAAAATAGGTTTAAAAATAAAACACATTTTGCAACAGAGAAGATAGCAAAATATCCGTATGTATTTTACTAGCTGAATTCAAAACAAAGGTTTGTTTTCCCCAGCACGTCAGGCTTACGAGATATTTGCATAAACGTGTGTTTAGCGGGGATTCTTTACATTTCTGGGTCATGTGGCCACATTAAGAGTCCTATTCCAACCAAAATTTATTTATTTAATCCAAACTCGAAGTTTTGATCAGGGCTGCAAACCGGTTCGGAGTTGAACCGCTCCGAATTCGGAGACTCCGGGATTTCTAGGATGTCCGAACCTGAACTTTCGAAAAAATGTGATATACACAAAAGCTTAAGACAAAATTTTTCTAAAAATATGAGTCTGATAACTAGACAGCGGATTATATGCAACTTTTTAAATGAAGACGGATTGAGGTGAAAATTTGGATTTGGACTAATTAAATAACCCACTTTTCATTGAAAACTGCATATTCAATATATGCAAATTTTGCATATTTTGCATATGCAAAATATGTAAAAAAAATATGCAAAATATGTAAAATGTATATAAAGTAAAAATTAATATAAAAATAGATAAATGACCAATATAGACGGTTAGATAGAAGTTGAAGACCGAACGATCAAAAAATCTCGAAAGATGAACATTTTACATACAAGCTTATAATGGTCCAACACCGCAAAGTTTGCCAAAATTTCATTTGAGTATTTAAAAAAACGCAGACGTTGCAAATGCAAGGGGTACAGTGAACGTTCTAGAATATTGAGAAATTTTTTTAATTTTTCATAAAACCTAAGATTATTATGAAGATTTAATAGACGGCAAGAGTACACGAGTAAATACAGTAAAGGAACAAATGATAAAAATCGCGAAATAACATAAATTCACATTTAAGTTTAGGTTATCATAAAAAAGCGTAAGCCGGTAAGTAAAAAGGAGGATTGGATCAAACAGTCAAAAAAATCAAAGGACCTAAGATAATCATGAAGATTGGATAGATAGCAATTAAAGACGCGTATACAAGAGGTTTAGTCCAAAAGCTGCGAAATTTGTAAAAGTTTGCATTTGAGTATCTCCGAAAGAGCAGGCTTTAACAAATAAGAGGCGTAGATTGAATGTCCAAAATTTGCCAAGATTATTATAAAGATACAAAGGATGGCAATGTAGACGGGTAAATAGGAGGTGCAGATGGAACGGCTCAAGGAATCGCAACATTTGCGAATTTTTCATACAACCAAAGATAATTTTAAAGTCTAAATAGACGAGTAAATATAGAAAGTGTTAGACGTACTGCCAAAAATTAATATTTGAGGTTGGATTTTTCGCAAAAATTTGACAAATTTTATGAGTTTCGTGAATTATCAAGATTTGATAGATGGCGATTATAGACGCGTAAATGGCTCGATACTACGGTCCAAAAAGTCGCGAAATTTTGTTTAAGCTTCGTTTTGTGTTAAAACTCTTCAGGGTGTGTACCTCATATGGAAATATGTCTTTCAAAACAGTTTAATGGGAAATCTTTTAGCCGTTTTTTAATCAAACGTGATTTTTATCACTGATTTTCTAGGATAATAATTGATCTGAAATATGTAATTTCATATAAAATGGGTTTTTGCATATTTTGCATATTTGCAGGTAACTCAAAAATTGTGATAGTATAAAATTTTTAATTATGACATCTAGAAAAAAATTATGAAACTTTGACATTTGTTTTTGCCTTTGAAATATAAATATATAAATTTGAAATATAAAATAACCCGAAACAGTCTTCAAACAAGTATATTGGTATTGAAAAAATCGTACTTGAAACGAGGATTTCGTACTCGAATCAAGAATTTTCGTACTTAAAGTACTATTGACACAGTTCGTACTTGATGCAAGTACAAAGTTCTTGGTTTTTTTCTGAGTGTAGAGAAACTCTTTTTTACCAATCGTGTAAGATGGAACAGTAATCTAAACTACCCTACAAATACTTGAACAAAAATAAGTTCGATAGTGCAGCTTGAATATTCCTTTAATATTATTAATAATTGAGCTTATCCATTTTTAGAGTCTTTTTAAGGATTATTAGGAAAAGGATGTTATCTCACTGCACTTTGACCTTTGATAACGTTCTAAAAAGCATTACACCATTTTAAAATGATTTCGGAAACGTTGATGTTCATTAATTTCAGCCCTATTATTTTACCTCTCTGGTCCTGCCCATTTCAGATTTTTACAAACTGACAGGAGAAACCTGGGTCTGAATTACCAGATAACAAAATTATTTGGAGAACAAATCTTAAATATGGGCATTTCCATGATTTCGGTCACGTTCGTCAGATACATTTAAAGTAAAAATAGTTAACATTTTTTGTTGTTGAAAATAGGATTAACTTATAGGTTCGTGAGAGAATCATGGAAATGGGTCATTCTTTTATAAACCGAACAGCAAAAAATTTTTTATTTTTCATTTTAATAAAAAAAAATCCGAAATTAGATCTCGACATGCCCACCAAAACGTAATTTGCGGTTTTGCACAAAATTTTTTTGTTAATTTTATAAACAATTTCAAAAATCGTCAAAATCGAAAAAATGGAAAAAAATGTTTTTTAAAAAACGCGATATCTTAGGTTTGGTTTATCCGACAGGTCTCAAGTTGATATCGATGGAAAGAATTTTACTGTATCTACTCAATTTATAATTTTATAGACTTTTAAATTATTTAATAATATTAAGTAAATGTTGCTAAAAATTATATATAACTTTTTCTCAGTGTTAACCACCATGTTATAGCTTTTGAGGATATACATTTAATTGCTCTAAGCATAACTTAAATTATGGTGTTTTCAAAAAGATGGAGACTTTTATAGTTTAAAAGATATTAATTTTTGAAGTTATAAACAAATTGAAAGATGCCCTTGAAAAGAGCTTTGCCATGACGTCAGTTTTAAAGCTTTTTGATTGAAACTTGGCAAGTGGGCGTTATATTTATCAAGCTTTTCAAAAATGTCAACATCATGCGGATCGGACGACTATATCATATAGCTGCCATACGAATTCCATGATTAATCGCATTTTGTTGTGGATTAGGGTGGCCAGAGCTTGCAAAGTAATTTATAACACTACTAAATGCAGCATTTGTATGGCTTTAACATGGTGGTTAACACTGAGAAAAAATTATATATAATTTTTAGCAACATTTACTTAATATTATTAAATAATTTAAGTCTATAAAATTATAAATTGAGTAGATACAGTAAAATTCTTTCCATCGATATCAACTTGAGACCTGTCGGATAAACCAAACCTAAGATATCGCATTTTTAAAAAACCCTTTTTTTTCCATTTTTTCGTTTTTGACGATTTTTGAAATTGTTCATAAAATTAACAAAAAATGTTTGTGCAAAACCGCAAATTATGTTTTGGTGGGCATGTCGAGATCTAATTTCGGATTTTTTTTTATTAAAATGAAAAATAAAAAATTTTTTTGCTGTTCGGTTTATAAAAGAATGACCCAAATGCCCTAATCCTGTTTTTTTTTCTCATTAGTTTCTGAAAAATGGCTAATTTGAGATACCACCACCACAGCACAATCTTCGACATTTGATAAACAAACATGGGATTTAAATTTTGGTAGGGATTATAATATGCCCAGAAGTCTGAAATCTGCAACAGATAATAGTCATGAATCACAGATACAAAATTGTTTGTCTATATGTACCTGTCATGTAAACACCGTTTGTGTTCACTTGTGAACTACACAACACATGTAGCATATCGTCCGCCTGCACTCCGCCAAACGTTGATAACACACATTTCACATTTCTCAGAGATAAGCGGCCAGGCCACTAGCCTCAGTGGGATTAGGGGCGATATTTTTCTTTAAAAAACCACACACGTCCAGTCGGTTCAAGCAGTCGTCGCTTTGCTCTCAGCACCTTAGCAAGTGTCGTCCCCATCGATCATTAGACTTTTATTTCCTGTGGAGCTTTAATTGTATTAACCAAAATGGACCCAATGACAATGGATCATCATCATGGATCAGATGACGATGACACTGGCAGTGCCAAAAAGTGTCCAATGATAATGGTGGTAAGTTACGAAATTGAACCAGTTTCCTCACTTGCATTCACTTCATCTATCTCGACTGTCCACTCTCAGAGAGTAAATTTGCATAGATTTTGGTGCTTGTGCTCACGGAATGCTAACGCACTCTCATTTATTATTTGGTTGCTCTTTACCTCCAAAACACTCACACATACATGTTAATCAATTGGGGGCATAGCTAAACACAGGGTGTGCCGTTCGGTGGACTGATGCGGTAAACGAAATCAGAAAATGACATGAATTGTTTCATAGTGTTTGAAACCTAAAGATCGGTGGGAATTAAGTACGTGTCTAACGTTGTGTTTAAAGCTTTTGTTGTTGTAGCTTTCTCATATTTGTCATATTATGAGTCTTTTCCAAACTGTTACGTCGAACTCTAGAAACTTTTTCTCTTGCTTATTCAGACTTCACTCTTTGTAGCTTTAAGTATACTATTAAAGGTGTGATAAATTGACAATTCGAACAATCCTTCTAAAGGGTGATAACCTGACTTATTGAACAACCTGTTCAAAAAATCCGATATACCCAGAAAATATTAAGCTATTTACTTGAAAGATAAAAGACAGACTACAAACCAGCTCAAAACGCAATACCATAGGCAATCAAGAAGTCTGCTAAATAAACACAAGCTGGAGCACCTCTATCAGTGAAAATGTATTGTTTGATTCACATTTTCTAGATTGTGATTGTTTGGCAAAGGTACTTAAGAACAGTAAAAAGTTTCGGGTAATATGGATGGTGGGGATCAAGAAAACGACCCTTGGGCACCGTGAACTATTTCCATCGGAAAAGTACAATTTTTTTTTATTTCTGAGCTCTTACCTGTTGGCTGGTATTCAATTGGTTCTTTGAAGCTATTAGCTCCAAGATTTCCGAAGTTTCCAGTTGTTATATACGTACTTGATCTTTTGAGGAATTCCGGGAATGCTGGTAAAGGTACTGCATACATTAGCTCTAAGCTTACAGTCATTTGTTGTTGTGTAACACAAAGGAAGAGCTGGCGCGTATAGGTGTCGCGCACGCCATAAGCCTACATAAAGCAAAAACAAATTCATATGCGGGGTCTGTATTTTGTTGCTGTGGCGCTTAGACCTGCAAAAACAACATCATATGAGTCTATTTTCTCCATCTCTCAGATGTCTCTCGCAAGCTCGAACGCAACAACAAAGTTGCTTAGCGTAGTCGGCACTCGCCTCGCTTGCAGAGGCCCAAGCGCTTTTCGCTATTTAATGCGGCAGAAATTTATAGTAGTTGTTCTTGCTTAAATAAGATTCTTTGCATTAGTATTTCATTTCGCGCGGTTGTAATGGCTCGTATTGGTTTGTTACTTCGTCCACGAGTCGCTTCTAGTGCTTGTGGCCTAATCGAGCAGAGCAAACAGAAAGGTATGATCGACGGCAGATCCATACGAACCCGAGTAAGTTATCGTGTTTGCCCGAAAATTAGAAACTCGTTGCAGTATTCTGTTTAATATACTTTATGGCTTAAAAAAAATGTATTTGTTTTGCATTATAGGGAAAAAAAAATATTTTGTAAACTAGTTCATTTTAGGGTACTTACCTTGCTTACCTTTATTTTGAACTTGTTAGAAAAGAAAGTAAGGCTGCCTTCACACTGTTCGACACATGATAGCCTAGTTGTCCTGCTTTTTGTTCTGTTTTAAATTTGAATAGCTTGTCAAATTCATAGAATTTCATGGGGAAATGCGGGCCTACTAGATGTCATGGATCATGTGTCGAACAGTGTGAAGGCAGCCTAAGTTTAACTTCTCATTACATAAAATGCCACGACCTGTCTCCAAGCAACCAACACCCCCTGTAAGTCCTCACAATTAATTGCCAACTCTCTTTACAGTTCCATGGCGGACACTGCGAGACCATTTTGTGGAGAGGTTGGGTTGCTGCCACAGTCACCGAATTTGTATTATCCGCCATAGCCTTGTTTGTGTTAGCCTTTCTGTATGAGGCACTGCGATTTCTACGTGGATATCTGTTGCGTCGTGAGGCTCGCAAGTTGTCAGAGCGTTTTGCCGAGGATCAGCGCCGTAAAAGCAATGTCAACGATTGCGCTGGCTGTTCGGACACACCGCTGGCCGAGTTCAGGGAGCCTACATTTTGTGAACGTTTGTTGGGATGGTCTCACATTATTCAATCGTTGTTGAACCTGCTGCAGATTATCGTCTCCTATTTGCTAATGTTGATCTTCATGACCTTTAACTATTGGCTCTGTTTGGCTGTGGTGTTGGGTCTGGCCTTGGGTTACTTCTTCTTTGGTTGGGCCAAGAAGAATCCTCAGGAAAGCGACTGCTGTCCGTGAGAGAAGAGAATTGCTTTCTATAAGTATGTTATTATTGTTGTACAATTCAACATGATTTACAAACTTTACCGCACAGTAATTACAAGCAAGAAATTTGACTTAAATACAAATTGTTTTATTTCATAGTTAAACTTGATTCCGTTATAATTGGTGTAAATAATTATTAGCATAAATTAGTCAACTAATTTAATTAATGAGCATAATGTACAAATAGTTATGAGAAGAATTACCTAAGTATAAATCGTGTATTATATCATTTAAATACCATAACAAAATCAATACTTTTCATTTCACAAAAAAAACTGATTTTTTTTAATATATTTTACAAAATTTGGCAAACAAAAAATAAAGGAAGATATATTTCTAAGATAACATCAAATTCGTGTAAATATCGCACCAGAAAGCATCCTGGGCAGCTAACGATGATATCACATAAACGACCCAAAGGACTTATGAGAGAAAATGATATGGCTTAATTCCATAATTACCTTGCTGACCTTTTTCCAGCTATAAGTTTGATTATGAAATGAAAAGACTTTAGCAAAGACTTTAAAGCTATAAGTTTCTTCGCCATCTGTTTTTCGGCATTCTTTACTGCAGTAGCATCTATATCCTTTCTTCCGCAAAAAAATCTTGATTTCTAAATATTAGTTACGAACCATCTATCTACAAAATTGTCGAAGAAAAGCCGAAATAGCATGGAACAAAATGAAACTAAACTTGACCTGCCAGCAAGAATAAGAAGGGGACAAGTCAGAAATTTTTCCTTCTCCCTGTTATATACTTTTGGACAAACTTAATATACTCCGTGTACCTTTGGTACAGACAGGAATAGTTTTTATAACCCATGAAATGGTTGTAAAACAAATTTTTACTAACTAAAGTTCAAATTACCGAAAATCCCGACGTGAAGAACCAACTCTCAATATATGTTCGAGTTAAGCACACAAAAATCATCTACCTTCATAGAGTAATTGAGGTGTAAAAAACTGAACCTTTGAACTTTTCAGCTCAGTTAGGAAATGATTTCATATCTCTAAGCTATATTGAATTTTGCTTATGTCTTTAGCAAGTTGTTGCCTTGGCTTGGCCTAAAACTTCTTATCCACTTTTCTCCAACTTTTTTCAGTTTTTCAACTTTTCCTGAAATCCTTTACAAATTTGGACAAGTAATGTAGGTAAGGTTGTTGCTTAGACCAAAATAAACAAACCTTATACGACACCTTCTTTAAGTACTCTTTGATATAGTAAAAGACCAAGCATGAACAACTTCAAAATTCAAAATTTTATCGGTAAATATAAAATTTCTTTATACTTTTTAGTTATATTTTTGAAATTTATTGTAAAAACATACTTTTATAAAACATTAAAACAACTAGGGAATTCGAATTAATCATCATAACATTGAGATTATCACTTTTTGTCGTTCAGTCAGAATCATATTGAGTAAGTATTCAGAGAGTTGAAAAACACAAAGAGAGGAAACGTAAAGTTAAATTCGGCGTTTAAACCGACTTTTCGACTTTTCTATAACCGTTTTGTAACTCATGCAAAAAACAATTGTTTAGACATTGCATCCAAATTACGAGATAGGGAGGTGAAGCAATCCTATTTAAACTTAAGTTATACGCGCGTAAGTCGACGAAAAGTATGCAACATTTTTTTTAGGGTGGTAGCGGGGGTGCTTGATTCACTGTTTTGCTCATAACTTGAGAACCGTTCATCCGATCTTTATAATTTTTTCGGCAAATCGATTCATTTTGCTAATTACTAACTATCTCTAGAAAGTACGAATCGTCTATTGACTGTAGGAGATATAACGTTTTTTGCAAATTGCGGGAGCGGGAGGGGGCGTGGCCAAAATTTGAAACAAACTTGATCTGCGTGCAGGCAAAAAAAGCATTTGTCCCATACATGTCAAACCTCTATCTCTTACCATCTCTGAGATCTAGGTGTTCATACAGACAGACGGACATGCCTATATCGACTCGGCTGTTGATGCTGATCAAGAATATATATACTTTATATGGTCGGACATACATTCTGCCTGTCACGACATTTAGTATACCCTTTTTACTTTACGAGTAACGGGTATAAAAAATGAATGCCAAATGGGGGCGGCGTCAGTAATCGCAGCCAGGTAGCCATATTTAAACAGCGATTAAGTTCGATTCATCGTAACGTATTTTTAGACAAGGATCCAAGAATCGGAATGTCTCGTTTGAGGGATAAGCAAATGTAAATGTTGGCTATACAGCTGCTCCAACGGGGCCAGCCAAGCTACTCTGAACCAGGAGCCATCAGTCTGCTTTCGCTCAAGACATGAATTTTGATATTAAAACATAATGATCTGCAAGCGTTATTTGCTTGTAAGACAGTTCATGGTTAATTTATTGATCAAACTGAACATGTTTGACATTATGGTTAAATACCGCTTTCTTTCACAAGGAAACCGCCTTGATGCTTGTTCAATCAGCGTGCTGTCTAGCTCTCTTGCACGGTCCAAAGAAGAATTATAGAACTAGACTCAGAAAATAATTAAGACCTTGATACTGTTTCGGGATATATCAGTTGCTCACTTTTTGGAGCTTTCATATAAGTCGGGATTAACACAGTGAAGCAAACTTCGTGAAGTTTTTCAAAAAGAGGGGTAGTAGTTTTCGTAGAAACGAAAGCTTTTTCAAAAACTTGATGAAGTTTGCTTCACAGTGTACATCCCTACTACTAAGTTTATTTTGTCCACAATTCAAGATATTTTGTAAACTCGAATTCGCTTTCTAAAGTATTTCGGCTTTTTGTAGTTTCGATAATTTCTTGAATCAAGAATGATTGTTTCATTTTAATAACACGATAGGTAATTTATCGATTCTAGAATGTATCGAACGTAATTTGAGTAGATCGAAAACAAAATATATTTAAAATTTTAAAAAGGGAAGCTTTAAGATTTAAGGACGAAATTTGGTTGAAGAAAATGTTTCAAATCGCAATACTTTTGCTAAAGAGAAATTGGGAGTTTAGCTGTATGATATTTTTGTCGACGCCGCAAGCCCAGACAGATAATATAGAGCTTTAAGCTCGTTCGTTAAATCTTTCTTCTGCTGATGCACAGCTTAAATAGCAGCGACTCAAATTCAAATGTATTGGTAAGAGAAATAAAGCCGTGCTCTAGAACATGGCTCCCTAAGAAAAGAGCGTACAAAATGTGTCTTTGTCTCTCTCTAATATGCAGTGATGCCTGACTTCGGAAAGCATTCAGTGTGAATTGGGAAGTATGTTCGGCCCTCAGTGGCTATGACTGGGAAACCCTGCTCTAGAACAAAACTATGTTGAGAATTTAATTCAGTTTTTGCTATAATTAATACTAAAACAATTCTGATTTTGATATGAAAGAAATATTCCCAAATGAAAAGTTTTATTACGTCCGCCTTCTTCACTGCCCTATTTTGTTAACACTACTTCCGATCGATTCATTGATATGATTTTAACCAATTTTAATAGTCACAGTTTCTTTCCTCTACGACAAGTCCTTTGGAGCCTGTGTCATATCATCCTCCTACTTAGCACTTAGTTGAGAGTATCATTTACACTTAGTATGCACCATAATCTTAACATTTGCCCTGGCGTTTATCGTAATTGAAACCCTTTGCCCGTTTTAGAAACCATCCCAACTCAATGACTAACTGGAACTAACTCATAAGCCTGTGGCTCCGGCAGCCATCATGCCACCATGGTGATGGTGGTGATGCATTCCTCCATTTTGAAAGTACATGTAATAGTTGTAGGGCGGCTGTTGACCCGCACCGCCCTCGCAGTCGAGCAGCGCTTGCCCACCGGCTGAACCGGCTACTGGCGACGGTGTCATGGGCAGCGGCGATACTGTGTTACCCATGCCAACTCCCACCTGGCAGCTGGCCCTTAAAGCCACAGCCTGATGATGCGCCAGAATATCGCTAACCGAGTGTGATGAGGGCCAATGGGCGGCAGCGGCTGCGGCCACGCTACGCAACTGATGCGGATGCGCTTGAGCTCCGGCCCCCTGTGGAGGTGAGGGACTACCACAGGAGACGGCCTTCATGCTGTAGGCGGCAGCTGCACTATACGGCTGGTAGATGGAATTGTAGAGGTGGGCATGAGCATGGACATGATGGGCACTGGCCGCGGCTGCGGCTGCTGTGTGATGGTGATGATGATGATGGGGATGCGAGGAGGGGCCGGTGTGAGAGTTGGCCATACTCATGCTGCCCGAGTTGCCTACGTTGTTGCCTCCACCTCCGCCTCCTCCTCCTCCGTTCACTCCACTAGAGCTGTTGCCCAGACTGGACCCTGATCCAGATCCGCCAGGCGTATGGTGGTGTCCTATGCTGCCCAACTTGTTGCGGAGAATGCGCGAAATGGAGCTAACACTGGGCACATTCGTCTTATCGCAGATGCCCTCGCTAAGCAGTCGATCACGTATCTCCCAGGCGAAGATGCCCGGATCCCTTTGCTTCAGCTCGCGTATATAGTTAACCACCTTGGGAGTGGTCACCCGTGGCTTAGAACCGCCAATGGCCCCGGGTAGAATGGAGCCCGTTTCGTGGTAGCGTGCCAGTATTTTGGATACACAGCCGTGGCTAACTCTCAACTGGCGGGAGATGTCGCAGGGTCGGATGCCCAGACGGGCCAATTCAACAATACGCATGCGCGTCGCATTTGGCAACGGACGACCATTGACAAAGACGCCGCCCAGCTGATTCACCTCGCCGTACTGTGGACATTGCGACTCTGAAACGAGATGGAGCAAAAATGTGGTGGGAGGGTTAGACTGGAGCATAGAAAACGCAGGCAAAAAGCAACAAACAAAGAACAAAGTCGGGAATGGGAAGCGAACAATAGCACATTTGCGTCTAATTAGTTTCGGTTGGCATCGAAGTGAGGAGGGGACATTGAGGGACTTCGGTTCGTTGAAAATCGCTACCATTTGCTTCTAGGAACTGCGGATGTGGGTGTGTGTGTTTGGGAGAGTCTTGGCTTGGAAAACGCAATTAAAATGCGGCGAACGTGAGGAAATGCATTTTAGATGATGACGGAAATTGATTGCCTAGGCGCTACGATAAACTTTCCAAGTTCAGGGAAATCTCATCAAATGGTTTGATGACTAGCAAATCTCAGTTGCAGGCACTTGTCGTGCAATAGTCTGTCTACTTACACTGTTTCACTGCAGGCTGGCTCGAGACTAGCCGTAAAAGATGCTATGGGAGTCTCCCTTTACTCCTTTAATTATGGTTTTAATGCTTTATTGAAGCTTAGCTGTATCTGGGAAAGCGAACTTTGTTACACGACTTTCTGCAGAGGCTTGATGCGGGGATTCAAACCCAACGAAAAGCTTATTGTTTGATTAACTGATTGGGGCGAAAACATTTCGCTATTTACACGAACACGAACCGAACGCATGCCGAGCAGTCAATCGCTAGCCAGAGTTCGAAGCAAATTTAATACACTCTTAGTTTTAAGCCTCGCTCTCGTTGACAATAGCTGCTTTAAGCAACAACAAAACCTGTTTTTAACAGAGAGATTTTCAAAAGAGAGACCAAATAAGAGCGAGTTGGCTCTCTTTTGATCTCTCTCTCTTGTCAGCTTAACCAAGCATATGTAGCCCTCTAAATGTAGATCTGCAAAAGTGTTCAACGGCTGAATGTGCTGGAGCGTTATACCATACGATAAGTGCATAAGGTACCAAATTCAATTCACAATCAAACCCGAACAAATTTTTCCGGTTTTCTGAAAAAAATAAATGAATCGATTCAGATGGAGTGGTTCGTTGGAGCGATGTTTCTGATTCTGATGAACAGCAGCACGCGTATCCAGGAGCCTTGCCTCCCTACACTTCCAATCAAAAGAGGTATGTCCCCGTTCCCTATTCCACCCAAATGTGAGGAATCCGCTCACACCTGATTCAAAATCAAAATTTTCCTTCAGTTAAGTTTAAAATGTGCTTGAAAACGGAACCATATTACCTAAATATAAAAAAAAATTTAAGAGTTTGCGGTCTCAAAAAACGGTTCTTGAAATGAGAACATTATACAACAAATGAGACACTGATTTTGGTAAGGTTTGTGCTCGTTTGAAGTGGATAGGAGAAATTAAGTTTTTTTCAAATTGCGGGGGCGAGAGCTGGATCTGCTTGCAAGTATAAGAAGCATTTGTCCCATAAATGTCAAACCTCTATCTCTTATCAAAGATAGGAAGAAAACACATGAGCTGGGTGATCACTCAAAAGTTGAAAGATTGAAGCTGTAGCGCAGCTTTTATCAGTGTTATAATAATTCGTAGAATATTATCGTTTCCACGTTGTTTTATCGATACTTGGCCATCATACTTAGAAGTGGCTGAAATTTGTTATTGAAATTGCGTATTTGGTGTAAAGCATTGCTCGCTGCTTGGACAATGCTCAGCCTAGTGCACTGTGGGCCGGAGATCCCAATTTCTGGTCAAAACTCTGGCAATTGTGCTAGCTAGGAAGCTGTAGTGTTTTACAAAATGTTCTTAAAAGGTTGAACTCTACGTACTTAATTAAAAAACAAAACAAATTTTATAAAGATATTCCGATGTGTTCCAGATATCTCTAGTTGATTTTGAAAATAACCAATCCAAATGTTGGTGTTCCACAAATGTCGGAGATTTAATTTTTCGGAGTTAGCTGCCAAAAAACAGCTGACTGGAAGTAATTGCGTTGTGGCTGCCACGGCAGGGTTTTTGGCTTCAAAGTAATTCGAATAATTGTTTGAAGAAAAATATTTTTGAAGTTTCTAAGTCAAATGCTGCAAGCGTTTTTCGTATGCATTGATTTCCAAACTAATAAATAATTTTTTAGCCTTTAATACTCAATTTTATCGGGTTAAGAATTTAAATAAACTCTGACCCGCCGAAAAATTATTTTGTGTTGACAACCCTGTTGCTTACAAGTGAGTGGAGTGCAAAAAAATTAAATTAAAAATGCCCGCGGTTGCATTAATTACTGTAGTATTGTATATTAGGCTATGTGTTATATGTGTATCCTATTATGTACGACTGTGTATAAATAAATCAGTATATTTCGGGGTGCTGAACAGAATACTACAATTGCTTTGTATATTGCTGAGGGAAGGCCAGTGATAAGGGAAACAAAAACAAAATGCTGCAATCCTTTTTTGAGTTTTGATAAAGCGTAAGCTTTTTTCTGCCGAGATATGCAACTGCTATTCCATATGGGATTACTGCCTCTTCCTCCGGAGTTTAATGTTGCCGACACAATTTATCGATAGGATTTTTTCGATACATCATTGAATTAACCTATTGAATCATATTTTATTAAATTGCTCATTTATCTTGCTAAATTTATACTTCGTTTAAGAGTATAACCATTTAATTTTGAAAAGAAATTTTGCTTGTTGTTGCTTCCTGCAGCTGTCAGACTTTTGCATTGTTTTGGTGGACAATATTTTAAAATTCATTTTTATTACTTAAAACCTATCAATTTTTTAATAATATTAACGCAATTCGATCAGTTCAAGCATTCAAGTTGTGTTCCTCATTATTCTGTTTGACTCAAATTTCTTTATTAGCAAAGCATGGGCCAAATGTCGCCAGAAAATGTGCAACATTTGTAAACAACCAAAAGAGGTTTCAGGAATTGATAATTTTTTGAATTTCCTACTGTATTGTTAAAAAAAAAAAGCTGATAACAGATTAGGAAAAAGGAGGAGTCAATTTGTATAAAAAGAAAAACTAAATACTATGGTTAGACTAAACCAAATCTAAGGGCAAAAGACAAAACAAAGCCAAACCATTATTGCATTTGTGTAATTATACACCAACAAGGCTTTCAATTATTTATATTCTCATATTAATTGGCAAGCTTGAGCTTTAAATTATAGTTTTAAAATATTCATATCCAAAGGCATGGCCAGGTTTTTATAGGGGGACTATATTGATTTACAATTTTAAATGGAAATACATTCATTCGTTTTATTTGCTTTTACAGCAGATGTTTTTCCGCTCAAGCAATCGTCGGAATCAAAAGTTTATGAATTAAATATATCTAAAAATATAACCTTTCTCATACGATTATGCTCCTCGACTAAACAGAACTGACAACTTTGCACTGAAGAACTACAAAGCTCACGATGTAGTCGAAACTCACTGCTGCTGACACTGAATTTCGTTCTTAATGCATTAAATTGAGATAAA